>OMNZ01108099.1:29594-40259 GCA_900303255.1 Lesueurigobius sanzi
CTGATGAAGGTCTTTGGATAAAGATCGAAACGTCCTACACTTCAACTACAGAGTACAGATGAAGACTAAAGAATCTACCTACGATGGACAACTCCTGTACGACTGAGAACTTACACAGACAGAGTACTTACTTATACTATACCAGTGGCTCCCAACCTTTTGGATTAGAAGCCACCCCTATAGATGTTGGAGAGAGGCCAGGCCCCACAGTCCAATAACGCAGCCCCTGATCAAAGCATAAAAATATTTAAATACAACACATAAAAAATACAAGCTTGTTTGTCTGCACATGTAGCAGTCATAGGTAATGCGTTTTTATTATTTAATTTGCTCAAATAATATTTCTTAAAGGAATAGGCTAAATGCTAACAACATCTTTGGCGTTGTTACGTTACAGAGGGCACGCTCAAAGTTCAGACAGGTTGCATCAACTCACCTAAGCTCATGTAAGAACACATCTCAGGATGAAAAATAGTGGCCTATTCCTTTAAGACCTGACCGTCTGACCAGACAAAGCTTCAGGCAACCCACAGGGAGTCCCATCACAAGGTTGGGAACCACTGCAGTATACAATAGCTTTCCGAGGAGGACACAATGATGCACAAGAGGTATTTTCAGTTTATGAATCAGTGGTTTCTGAAAGTTCATCCTTCAGTGTGATTGGTTAAATCAGCCTGTCACTTCGAGCATGACAGAGACAGACCAGCAGGTGGAGTAGGAGGGGAAAAGTGTCTGTGCTTAGTGGCGATCAGTTTACAATTTTGTTTTATTGTCATATCACCGTCCACAGAGCTACTACCAAAGAGTGGAGAAAGACTGTATGATAGACTGTATGATTGTTTTACCTGGGTTTGGGGCTAACACAGATAATACACGGTTCATGAATTCAACATTATGTTTCATCAAATCACAAAGCCATTTTTTTCCAGACACACTTCTATAACACTGACATTATCACTGCCAGTCACTGTTTGATAAGAGCCAATACACTGTATCACATGGCCTCATCTATGCTGTCCGGTGATACCTTCAATCTGACAATAGCCCTTCGAAGCATCGTTGACAGGTTTATGTGCCGTATATATATATATATTTATGGATGATTGACAGCTACAATGACACTGCCACACAAAAAAGCAACCCCCATCCCCACGGGTCACCTCTCTGCTGTTATGAGTGTAATTGTGGGATAGACTTTACGTATGAAACTTTTTCAACGAATTAGCCTCTAAAATACACCCATCATCTCTAATTGTTTAGTATTCTTTTATGAGCGGTGCTGATCAAAGCCACGCACAATGCTGGACTCTTTGATACCCCCATGTGCAACTGTTTTTTCGGGGCTGAATAAAGAGCACACAAAATGGAGATGCAACTTGCTGTGATGTGAGCACAAGAGAAAGAGACAAAACACAAGTGCGCTGTGACACATGGCTGACCCGATGTTTTTACTCATTAAATCAGACTGTTACTTGAATCCAAACGACCAGATGGACCTGCTCAGACAGGGTTTCAATTACAAATGACAACCTGTAACCTGTTACGAGAAGATAATGGCAGCATGTACGAGATAGGTGCAAATTAGAAGGAAATGGTGCACTAATGATGGTGCCTGAGAAAATGTATTCAACACACACACACAAAATGTTGCTATCTCACCAAACATGAGGTTATACAGAGTTCAAATGAGGGCAGGAAAGACATGGAGATGATGGGAATAATGACTAATGAGACCATGATGCTGGTGTCTGGAGTATTATAATGTATAATAAAAGGAATGCCACAGAGATAGAAAACAAGGAGAATAAGCAAAACCTAATTTAGGTAAGACAAAAAACAACTATATAAAAGTGGATTAGACGCTCAAACAACTACTACTAAAGTAACTACCACACACCTCTGACTTCACATAGGGTTCTCAAGATCTTTTATCTGGATGTTCAGGTGAACTAAACTATATACAGTATGCATAATCTTCAAAGCTTCAAACTTCAACTCCTGACCCACTTTTGGGGCCACCAGCATTCATACAATACAATGGTATTGCTTAACAGACATTACACCTTCTGCTTCATCATGCGAAACATGCTCCCAGGGTGTTAAACACTCTTTAGCACCATTTCCCTGTGTCTGCTGTGTCCAAAAGTGCAAAATAAGCAGCATGCGGTTAAATATAAACTCTTAGTCAAAGTCAAACTGGGGTGAGAGTGCGAGAGCAGTCCGTCAGCATTCAATTGACAAAGAGGAGGTGGGCAGCGGCGGGCTCTCACAGCATTGAGAGAGCTGTCACTTCGGACTCCACCCCCCCCACACACCCCGGACCCCCCGCCCAGTCCTCCCCTTTGAGCCCAGCGCGGCCACCTCTCCCTGACCCCCGCGACCGGAGTTCAGCCCTGCTCAAAGTGACAGCCTGACCGCCAAACATCAACTCCTATCCCCCAGTACACGGACCCCATTCACACTGTACAAAGTGGACACGAATCAGATAATGATTACACATGAAGTTTAGAAGAAAACAGATGCACCCCACACTATCAGCAGTCTTCAGAAGCAGTTACATTTGCATTACTTAATTTAGACTTTGATAAAGAACTAATACATCCAACGTTTTTGATAACCCTCCTTGAATGGACATTGGATTGATCAGCGTCAAAAATCTTAATTTGACCATGCTCTATGGCTCTGGTTCTCAACTGGGAGAATAATAATAATAACAATGGCTTACACTTACCAAGTTTCTCAAAGCGCTACACTGTAGACATTATTCATTCACATCATACTCAGTGGTGACTGATGCGAGGCTGCCATTCTGTGCCATCAGTGAGAGAGTGACCAACCAGTCACTCTCTCACTGTCAGCCATTCTGACCTATTGTGCATGTTTTAGGTGGTAGAGGAAACCAGAGCATCCGGAGAAAACCTATGCAGACACGTGGAGAACACACAAACTCCATACAGAAAGGCCAGAGAATCGAACCCTAGACATTGTTATGGTGGTGCCCAACGAAGAACTAGAAGATGATGTCGGGACCCACCATCACCATTGGATGAGAAGTCACGACCCAAATGAGAAATTTTTTTTCCAACCCATAAAACATAATTTATTATTATTATTATTTAAGCATTACATAAATATATAAATCTAAAATTATAGTCAAGAGAACTCCACTCGTCATGTAAATATACTCAATTTCGCAAAAAATGTTTTCTAGGAAAGGCTTGTGACCCACTGGAAATGGTTCCACGACCCGAAAGTGGGTTCCACCGGGTGAGAACCACAGCTCTATGGCATCACCAAACAGGGTTGTACCACATCTATCACTCACACATGTTATGGCTAAACATCATGCAAAATATAACATGATCTAGATGCTACAAACATACCAGCATGCTACAAAATTAATTCCTGAAACCTTTTCAATATGCGAGTCGTGTTCAAATGTAACTGTCTGTATCTGTTTTTTGTACATTTTATCTAACTTCCAAACTTCAGTGAACAATCACCAAACAATACATGCAATACTACTACTACTACTACTGCAGCTACAACTCCTCTAACTACGGAAGTTGCTGTCCGTACCTGGCAGACTTGGTAGAGAAGTTTGTAGTGTTCATCCGCCTTCTGCAGAGTACAGAGGCTGCATCCCATTGTGGAGCGCTCCCCCGGGTCAGCTTTGGTTAGTCCCCCTTGTGCGCTCTCCTCCTCAGCCTTGTCCCTCCCTGCCGGTCATGCTCCCTGCCTCTCAGCGCTCTCCTGCCTTCTGTCGAGCTTCAGCCGGGCCGCGGGCAGAGAGCGCGGCTATATACCCCCCGCCCCCTTATGGTTATTAAGCAGCTTCATTGACTATTCATGAAAAGACCCAGTCATGACGGGGATTACCGACACGCTCGCCCCGCCACAAAGACGGCTTCATTAACAAGCGTCATTACATCTATTGTCCACAGATTTAGTGACGGAAAGCCTTTCAATATGGTGGCATGATTTAATAAAGCTATTTGTTCAAAATATTATACTTTAATTGGAACATAATTAGAGCATGGATGTCTTTGGAGAACCATTCATCTTTGTTGCTGAATGAATCATTACAAAATTATGCCAAATAGGTTGTGTTCATGTTCATGAGGGCAGGTGCCAATACAAAAAGAAAATTGAAAAATGTTGTGCGTGATCAGTATATCATAGTGATTGGATTAACAAACCTGCTGTATTATTCTTACAGCTGAAAGTCCGCTTCTACTGGCCAAAGTCACACACATGTTTTTCAATATTGTCACCACTTTTGGATACCTTTATGAGAAGATAATATACAAAATATGAAAAGAAGCTTCATATGCGCTGACAGAGAAGACTTGGAACCATGCAGCAGTTTTTGTTTCATGTTGTTTGTCCCAGGAATAACAGAGAAAATTGCAAAAATCCAAGACTAGAAATCCATAGTCACCACCATGGTATTTTCAGCTGCCCTCCACTTCAATCTTAAACAATATAGGCTCTTTAGAATGTTGTGATGTCACGTGAACAGGAAAAGAAGCCCCTAAATGATCTTGTAAGTCCAGTAACCATATTTGAAAAATGAACCAACAAGGCATTGTTTAATTTCTCCTATTCCATACCAAGGTGTTTCCTTTTCTACACCAAGATTTGCAGGTGGATGATTCAATACCTAAATAGTGTGAGGCTAGAGAGCACCCCGCGCAACCGCCTTCAAAAAGTACAGGGTTTACACTACAGTCACTCTCGCATCGATGGGCAACATTGTGTCCCCACAATGAACAGAAAGAAGCTGGTGAATGGAGAATTGTGAGCATTTTGATACCTCACCTCTTTCACAAACCTCTATCCTATTTCATGTTAATCCTACAGACAGTAAACATCGTCTCCAGACACTAGGGAAACTACTATAATTACCACAGTATGTCTAATACTGATGGTGGCTTTTTTAAAGGTTGTTTTGAGTGATTTTGGCGACAAAATCTAAATAATTGACAGAGCTAGGTTTAAATATATGGTATTAGTAACAAAGAGGCCAGGCTAGGGATTTAATATTGAAAAATCCCTCAGCACAAACTTCAGTACAAGACTGGGAAGTGTGGAGTCTGTCGGAGCTACTAAAGTGCTATGGTGCCGCAAAATGTGACAAAACTGTATTTTGAAGAATTGAAGTGACAATTCTCTATATACAGTTCTATGGAGAAACGTAGATCAATTCAAGGTTTCTTTATTGGTACCCGAAGGTAAATTTGTTTGCAGAAGGGAATAGTCTGAACACATACAAAATACACAATAAGAAAACAAGGTGCTTGCGATCTACAGGCTTTTCAGAGTAGTAAAAACAAAATCCCTTCATCAATCAATCCTTACACTCCTTATTGTAAAGATTAGGTGGTCATTTATTTGTTTTCAGGTGAAAGTTTATATGTTAAGAGAGCAAACTGGCCCAAAACCTGAAAAAAATATAGTTTTGCCTGCAGTTGTCTCCCGTTAACTGAACCAACAGAGCGTCCTATGCATAGTGACACTTCCCGAGTGTCCACTGCTTGGTGCACATCCAAAGCTGGCATGGGCTCCACAATGTTGGCCGCAGTGCCACTCAGCCAAACAAAGACAACTGTTGCAATGAAGGGTGACAGATACTTTCGCCATCGACTGGTTTTGCTGGCTAACTCTGGCAGAGATGAGACCGAAATAGAAAACTCCAACACTGCTGCGCCCCCAGAGAGTCCAAAATGTGTTTTTAAGTCCTTTATGATTTGATCCCGGCTGTCTGGCACAAAAGGACTGCTTTAATTGACTTGGCAGAGCTAAGCCGCATACCTGGATAGATTTTGGGGTCCCGGGGGACAGCTCTGCCTGCCACTGATAGGGGTGTTTCCTCCACCAGATGTGTCCACTGATCCCTATCTATCAGCACTTCCCCAGCACGCAGCAGAGGGCTTTATTAACAGGGCGCAGAGGTATCCCAGTCAAATGTCAAGCAAATTCTAGGTATAGATTTCAAATGCCACCGAAAACAAATTACAGGGTAAGGAACAAAAGCATTTCAGACGAAAACAAGGAAAAGGGGGCTCTTTGTTATGTGATCCATACAGTGAGCAAAATGTGGCATTTACTGAATATTCTAGTGGCGGTATTTCCATACATTTCCATAGTAACAAAATGTCAACTTTTGAGGTTGAGGAGTGTGGCAAAAGTAGCAGGCTTTAAGGGCTAGTGAAAGATAATAATGATAGTTTCCATTTGAAGACATTCATCCGAAGGCGTTGAAAGGAAAAAAGTCTCCTAAAAGCTTGACCAAAAAAAAAAGCCTCTGCCGAGATTTAACCAAACAAATACTGTATATAAGAGAGTGTCCAATCAGATAATAGCTGCATTCTCATCAACATTATATGCCCAATAAGTGAGATTAGCTCTTGAATATACTGAATGACCAGGTTCAATGGATTCTTTTGGCCTTTCTGGGCATATTCCAAGATAATGCCAAGATTCGTCTGGCTCAATTTGTGAAAAACTGACTAAGAGACTTTATTTTCACACAAGGACTGAGTACCACAGAGTCCAAACCAGGGGTCTCCAACCTTTTTTGACCCGGGAGCTACTTTTGTGTGACAAAAATGGCAGCGAGCTACTAATACTTCAAAGAAACACATGTAACTAGGCGTCAAGGACTGCCAAGATTATAATTCAACTTAATAAAAGAAAACAACAGTAGTTTCTGCTTTATACTTTGCTATGTTTTGCTCAGAACAACAAAAATGCATCTAAAATTTGACTTATCAAGCGTATATAGAAATGTTAAAAGCCTTGGCGAGCTACTTGGAAGAGGGCTGTCGAGCTGGAGATCCCTGGTCCAGACCTTTTGAGAATCTTT
The DNA here is from genome assembly GCA_900303255.1 of Lesueurigobius sanzi. Lineage (NCBI taxonomy): Eukaryota > Metazoa > Chordata > Actinopteri > Gobiiformes > Gobiidae > Lesueurigobius > Lesueurigobius sanzi. The sequence continues at coordinate 36,463 of OMNZ01108099.1, forward strand.
GCGAAGACTTTGCAGCGACTCGCTAATCATCATCATCATCATCATCAATACCAGATCAGGGTAAAAATGTCATGCAAACCTGAATGGAAATCTTGTGATATTGCAGAAGCTTCTCAAAACAATTCTACTGCAACGACTTAAAACCAGGTAGTATGGTTTGTTTTTTGGTCAGGCAGTATCTATCTGGGAAAACAATGGTTAATCCTACATGGAATTATTGCAGTGAGCCTTTACCATCAATTAAATTCTTCAGATTTTCCCATAACATGCTACAATATCTCACACCAACCATTAAACTCAAAATTGAAATTAAAAAATCCAACGCTGGAGGCAAAAATCGTATAATTCCCAAATTGAGCCAAAGGCTGTGTAGTTTTTTGTTTTGTTTTTTATCTCTGTGAGCTCCACTTATGCCCATCCTAATCGCTAAATGCTCTGCTTGTCTGGGCGCTGGTCTTCAGTAGCTTCCATCCAGCCTAGCATGAAAACTGATTCTGCGCACACATTAGCAACCCTGTAGTGCCCGGGGCAGGGATCAGCGCGGTGTTGTAGCCAGCGCTCTTGCCCGCCTAATCTTTCTTTCACACTCAGATTATCCCATTCAGTGAGTCAAAATGGACACAGGGCAGATATGAGCAGGCGCGAAAGGTTAATTCAAACTGCCCCTGGGAAAGGGACTATGCAGGATTGTCAATTGTAGGGAATTTGACAAAGGACTAAACGGAAAATTATATGTTTCATTAGACAACAGTGCTATTGACTAATGTGGGTATCGGGAAAAGAGTTGTCTGACCAAACTGAATACACAACTGTAGTTTTGAGTCATTCATGACCGATAGAACCATCCTTCTGGCCGTACAGTGGCATCATTTGTTGCCAATTTGGTGCCATCTCATTATAATGGTAAGCTGTGTTATTGGAATACAACAAACAAATCAGTCAAATCTTTACTTGGAATAGACTTCAAAATTAATTCTACCATTGAACATTCTCCATCTCTGTCTTACATTTGAGACGGTTCACTCTCATACACGACTGGATTGTGTAAAGGGACATACTGTATATTAAACAACAATATAGACCAGGGATCCCCAAAATAGGTGATGGAGGGCCAAAGTCAGAGCAAAGGGCCAAATGCAATACTGTTTTGCATGTAGAAAGACTAAATTAAAGTAGATATATGGTTAAATATCCTTCAATGTTCAGTGGTTGGTGGTGGTTGGAGGGAGCGTTGGCGCAGATGTGAGCAACCTCGCTTCTGTCAGTCTACCCCAGGGGAAACTGTGGCTACAAATGTATCTTACCACCATCAGCATGGAGTGAATGAAGCCCCCTCCCTTTCATGTGTGAAGCGCTTTGTGTGGGACTTATGTCATATGAAAAGCGCTATACAAATAAGATTCCCTCCCTCCCTTCAATTACTATGCTACAGAGTAAGACATGATGTTTGGGTGTCCTTAAGTACTATTGAGAATCTATTCAGTGCACAACAAGTCCAAGTAAACACTTCTTAGAAATCTAAGCACTATCTCAAACCCCTTGGAGGGCAGAATTTGGCCGCCGGGCCCCACTTTGGGCACCCCTGATATAGACCCTTTCATTGTTTGTAAACATTCCGGGCTTAGCTGGAGGCGGAAATCTAGATCCCTATCTACAGTATTTCCATTGTAGCTGTTGTAATAACGATAAACACATGTCTAACTGTTGTTGTAAATATCAGGTAAAACCTTATTTTATCGTCTCAAATATCGTTCCTCCTGTTCTTGCTCCTTAAGCCACAACAGGACGACATTTTGTAGATGTAGTTTTACACTTATATCACTAGTTTTAGTTTAATCTTATTTCTCTTGCTCACTCCAGTTGATGTCACTGATGATATAAGCAGTGGAAGGGTCTATATGGTAACATTTTAGCAGACACATACAATTATGCAACTTCATTATATTATTAAAAAAAATAAGTAAACTGATTTAATTGTGTTTGCAATATACACAGAACAAGGGGTGCCAAAGGTTATTTCATCACCTCCCAATTAACCCGTTGTGTGTTCAAGTGGGCATGGCATTTCATTTGATCTATGCTTGGCTGGAACATTCATATTCATGGAGTCTGTATCCCAGTGGGCCCTCTTTAAGAGTCATGGCTTTGGCTCCAGCCACAGTGGGATCAGGTGCCTATACTAAACCAGTACAGCGCGCATGTACAAATAACTGCTTCCTAATATTATATTCCAGCACTTTGACATGATTTAAGGAATTCAGTAAATTTAAAAAATCTGACACTTTAGCATAATAAAACACAGCACTATATTGCACTACTGGTATAACTTCAGAGCAATCAATACAGCCTTAACCTATGATTCCAGCTGTCTATGTGGAATGCCAAATTATTGCAGAAGACAAAGTAAAAAAAATACATTTCTGCTAAAAAGTGTCAACGTGGCAGCAAGCGCGGAAACCCAATCCTGATGTAGGGCAGTGATAACGGGAGGGAAGTGCGATGTCCGTCATACTGGCCTTAATGCGCTGTCCAGACAGTGAGAGATCAGGAATGATACAGAGACGGAAACTAAGGCAACTCCAAAGACAAGTGAGTCCAGATGTTGAGCATGTTTCGATGTAGACACTATTCATATCAGTATAGCAATAAATGCTTTTAGTTCTATCACCTTTTAAATCTTTACTTTGCAATATAGTCTAATGTTCATTGCATTTTTGGCACTATTAGCATGTCCAATAACAATAACAATCAACGATAAAACTAGGGGTGGGCGATGTTAGGGCTGGGCCATTAATCAGATTTTAATCCAATCTCGATATTAAAATCAAGGCAACTGGCCAATCCATCCGCAGAAAAAAACATCCAGTAGATGGCGGTAAATGCTCAGTTGTTTCCAGTTAACCTACATGGTTGATCCATAGCGTCCGCAAAATCAATCCAGCTTCATAAGTAGCTGATGGTGAAAAAAATGACCTGGCAGTTTCCCCCAAATATTGGAGCACTAAGGTACATGAGCATTTCTTTAGGATTTCTACTTCAATGGAATAAGGTAGGCCAGAGATGCTTTTCTAACAATTGTTAGTAAACTTAATCTAACACTGTAGCTGCTGTTGTTGCAATCTTGCTCACTTTTCTGCGATCTCTGCACATGTTTGTTGAGTTGTCCCTGGCCATGTGAGAGCTGTGTGGTGTCCTGTAGCTACTGTGTGGGAGGGGAAGTGCCCATTTCTGCTTCTGTAGTACAAAGTTAGCAGTTAGCACGCTGTATAATCACCGCTACTATTGTTAAGGCCATATTTATTTGTTTTTATTTGTTTATTTCTTATTTAGACAATCGCCCAGCCCTAGGCAATATTATCAAGAATGTATATCTCGATTTTTAAGGGGACTTTCTTGATAACGATCAAGCAATATTTTTGAAAAACATCCAAAATATGTCAAAAAGACAATTGTCTTGAATAAACTGCAAAAGTGCGGAAATAAATTAACAATGTTCTACCTTTTTTGAGAGATTACACATAAAGTATATTTATTTTTTTGCATCAGTTGCAGCTTTTTGCTCATTTCTTGACTTTGAAGATATACTCAGTTTTGTTAATTTGTATATCTTTCAAACAACTTAGACTTAGACAGATTTTATTGATCCACAAGGGAAATTGCATTGTCACAGTAGCTCGAATAGTAATCTTACAATAAAAATAATACTTTTTTTGATAATATCTTGTTGCCGATACTTTGCCCGCCAAATCAACATTTTGTACAAAATTATATTTGTTATAAATTATAAATTATATTGG
>OMNZ01108100.1:0-30703 GCA_900303255.1 Lesueurigobius sanzi
TCATACCCACCGCTGTCAGACTGTACAATTCTATGTGCAATAACATCTGTGTTTACAATATCTGCAATGTCACTTTATCAACCGCCTGAATGTAAACAGTCATTTAGTATATATCACCTGCAATGATAACTCCATTCATACAATTCGGCCTAGAGTTTATTTTTATTTTATTTAATCTATTTAGTGCTTAAGAGATGTTTGTACAGTTTATTTACAGAGAGACGCTAAGAGACTATATTTATTCTATTTTATTGTTACTATTATTACTATTACCTGTTGCTTTTGCTTCTTTGATGACACTTTTCCTGACTTTGTGCACCCCCCTGTGTGATCCTGTCCTAAGAGCTGTTGTGACAAGTAAATTTCTCCATTGTGAGATCAATAAAAACTATCTTATCTTATCTTATTTTCAGGTGAAAGTTATATTATGTTAAGAGCAGGGCTGGCCCAAGCTTTCATGGGGCCCTAAGCGGAATACATCATGGGGCCCTCGCAACTTCAATTTAATTTTGGATAGATACAGTATAGTCAATTCCCCCACCCTTCCACTCACTACGTTTGTAAAATAAACTACACTCCAAAGATAAATCTAGAAATTAGTAAAAATTAGTATACTGTATTTGCTTCATTTCAAGAATTCTGCCAGTGGGGAGAGTTGTTATTGTTAATTTAAGTAACAAATACACACTCAAAATTAGATAATTAAAAAAAAGAAAAGAATATTGATGTTCTTAATTTTGGTGTAAAACCCTAGTAGTTGCTCAAATCAACGGCAAAATACACAAATTTTAAGGAAACGTAACTTATTTCTTGACACATTGGACATTTGCAGGAAATTTATGAGGCACACAACAACTGTAGTACAAATGTATGCACTATTGGGGGCCCCCTGGTGATCTCGGGGCCCTAAGCAGCTGCATAGTCTGCTTATTGGGCTGGGCCGGCCCTGGTTAAGAGAAGCAGACCCTTTGCATAGTAGGGAATCAAAAAAAAACCCCACCGGACTACAAAGGATGAACACGACACTGCGGAGGGCTCGCCTGTCCCAATATGGTCCCAACACCCGCACCTCACCGTCAGATCATTTAAAAAGGTGCTACAATTTGGTTTAAAATTTGGTTTGGAAGTCATTTTTTTTCCAAATTCTGACAACCAGCTCCCTATATGTGGTCCTAAGTGACATTTCCTTTCATACCTGGAGAGCTTTTGTTGTCGTCATTACTGATGCCAGCTCCCACTTGCACAGGGCCCTGATACAGATAGGGCCTGGACAGATGTGACAGCAGTCGGCGTTCGCATGATTGCAGCTATCAAGCCGCGTGCGAAGCCAAACAGAGGCTTTTGTTGCATCTGCTGTTGAAAGAATCTCTGGCTCGGAGCTGCCACTCACCATTGGGATGATTCAGATTCGAGATGCGAGAGCGAACGATCTCGATATAATTGGTAATCGATGGCATTTGTAGATGTAAGGTATATTCTCAGCTACGATGGATTATCAGTCAATGAGGATGACCTGGGTTCTGGAAAGCCTGTGGTTGTGTCTAGTGCTGATAGTGTCACTTGCTGTGTTTTCTTGTTCAAAAGCCGCTGCGCTGAGTCCGTGTAGAATCCATGAAAATCCCTTAATTATAGGATGTGCTTCAAGAAGAAAGGACAATACACAGAAACCTCTCCATAGGATATCACATTATTCTGAAACCAGGGTAATTAGTATTTGCAATGAAAACAAACGCCTTTCAGCAATTTGAAACATGCATGGGATATGTAAAGTGTGCAGTAGTGGGCTATAGCCTTAATAAGTTGGGAAATAATTCCAAGAGATGAAAGCGCGCTCAGTGCTGTTCCTCGTTTCAATTTGCCCGTTATAGTTTTATGCCTACAGTGAGACAGGGCAGCTTTGGAGAGAACAAAACAATAAACAGTATGCTTGTTTTTCATCATGTTTTGGAGCTTATAGCTTCAATATTGTGCATTAATTAGCATTTTGAGACAAGAATGAAGTTTTAAAAAAAATCAGTTCTGTAGGCTAATCCAGAGTTTTCTAAAGGATTTTTGTGCCATGTTTGAGAAGACGGCAAGATGACTCAAACCTGAGTACAGACCACTCTGTTCGGCTCACGTTATTACGCTGTGAATGCCGGGAGCACTTTCTGTTTGTTCAGTGTGAGCACCTCCATCATGGGCTCAGGCTCTTCTCCTGTGACATTCAGTGTGAGTTCATGACTAATTTGTCATCAACGCACATTCAAAATGGCCCCGAAATCAATATCAATGTAATGTTCATTGTGTCCTCTTTTTTTTTTTTTTTTTTCATTGTGTCCTTTTGATAAATGTTTTACTCAAGCAAAGATTAGAGATGTTATTTTCTGTACATGTTTCAGCTGCTATGTGGTGGTGCCGACAAGGAAGTGGCAGGGTAGAACACAGTGTGTCCTTCTATAGTGCTAATAGTGTTATTGGTGTTATTTTATTTTTAAAATAACAGTCCTCTGTCCTTTTTCCTACTAATTGTGATGTAATGTTATACATAATGCCATTTAAATTACATAAAATAATATTTTATATATATTTTTTAATATATACAGTATATTCTATAATTTATATATATAATTCTATTCTATTCAATAATGCTGGAAGTATGGTGCAGAGCCCTATTCTCTTGTTCTTCTTATTGTATAAATTATGATTATTCCTTTTTAATCTGTTTATTGTTCGGGCTAATTTCCATCCATTGTCCCACACTCGTACACACAAACTCACTCTCATTCATCCTGCTCTTTTGTGCATGTTTTTAGTGGTAGGGGAAACTGGAGCACCCGGAGGAAACCTATGAAGACACAGGGAGAACATGCAAACCACACAGAAAGGCCCGAGATCGAACCTGGGACCTTCTAGCTGTGAAGCACGAGCGCTGACCGCTGTGCTACCGTGCCACTCTTATTCACATTGTGCCCCACTTTCACTCCCCTGGGAATTGTTGCAGACCGAACATTCACCTGTCGCATGGAATGGATGGAATGTACATGCTGAATGGGGGGAAGAGCAAGGAGAGATATCCAGCATATTTTTAGAGCTGGAACTCAAACCTTTGACTTTGAGGGTGGAACAGTGTTCTAGCATTAAGTGCTGAGCCTTGACTGCTAAACTATAGCACTCCACTCCAGCGGCACCTGGAGTGGGCCCTGCTCCCTGACTTTGATCACCTTTTTGATCCATGCTGTGTGTTTGTTGATCCATATATTGTTGGTGATTGAGTATCCTAATTGGAAAATACATCAACCATAGATCAGGCCTAAACGAATTATTACAATTTGATTGATAATTGAATTTATGACCACTTTACTAAAATGTTTAATTACTAATTTAAACATAACCCACACAAGGCTCACTTTGGATGCAGCATTTTCATCATGATTTGACTTTTTCAGTTACAAAACGTAGTAGAGGACTTTCGGAGAGAGAAACAAAATGATAATAATGAATATTTATTTGCTCTGGTGTTAGACATTGAAATGAAGAATAATTACTCTATCATTGCCTTTAATGAGCTGTAATTTGGAGGTGTCTATTCATCCATTTATCCAGCTATAAAGGCTGACACACTGCAGTGCCTCATTTCAGTAAAGCCGTGTGTGGAATCTGGAATCTCCTCCGTGGCAGTGTTGTTATTAAGGTTTAATCCGGCGAGCAGCAGCAGGTATCAGTTGTTTGCCCTCGTCCACAGATGGTATCGGCTCTTACATGCGGCTTATGGCTCGTCCCAGTCTAGTAACGCTTCCTTTTACAGCTTCGCCATCATCCAGCACTCTCACAGCAGCGCATCGAGAGCTCACAATACGAGAAGAAAATACCATATTAAATAGTGTAATAGTCGGGAATACTGACACATTTTTACAAAACTATAAGCCATTAAATTAAACAAAAATTTAGGGCTGCACAGACAGTATCAGGTACCCGCTCGGTACCACGTCCTTGTACTCATACTCTTACTCATTCATGTGTTTCGATACCAGGAGCTGATACCACTTGGCATGACAGAAAGCAACAAGCTGGAGAGTTCAGAATTGTGGAAATACAATGAAGTGAACGACGCATAGACCTGGCTTTGTTTCCAGAATACACACACATCCTAATTGTACCACAGCGGTCAGGGCCGGCCCAACCTAATAAGCAGACTATGCAGCTGCTTAGGGACCCGAGACCATCAGGGGGCCCCCAAAAGTCCATACTTTTGTACTACAGGTGTTGTGTGCTTTGAAAAGGTCCCTCAAATGTGGAATATCTCCTCAAAATAACTAGTACACTGCAAAATCATAGGTAAAAGTAACATTTGGGGGTATGTAGGCAAAGATTCTTCAGTCTTCATCTATACTCTGTAGTTGAACTGTAGGACGTTTCGATCTTAGTCCAAAGATCGTCATCAGCTTAATAATGACTTGAGCACAGTGGTGGGTCCTCCAGAAGGAGGAGTTAACCTCTAAGTCTCTCCTCTCTTGGTGCTTAATTTAAGAGAAAAAAACGTACTCCCACTGGCATAATTCTTGAAATTAGTTACTCAATTAATAATACTATTTTCTTTGACAAACATAGCCAAGTGGAATGGTGGGGGAGTTGACTCTGTCTTATTTATTTGGAATATGTATTTATCCAAAATGAAATTGAAATAGCGAGGGCCCCCTGACATAATTCTGCTTAGGGACCCGTGAATGCTCGGCCCTGACTGCGGTGTGTTGACGATGTTGATGACCAGCTGATGGATTGTCAACGTTTTATGCTTATATGCATGTATTGTACTCGTATCGGTGCTCAGTATCTGCGAGTACTCAAATCAAAGTACTTGGTTTGAGAAAAAGTGGTATCGGTGCATCTCTACAAAAATTGTAATGCATTTTATTTTTTTCAAAACAAGACTTGAAGAAACACTATATTATGACCAAAACATGGCTAAAATAACAAGCACTTGGTATTTACATTCAATTAGCCAAAACATCTAAAAATAATATGTTAAATCCAGCACAAGAATGTCCAAATTAACATCCATCCATTTTCTTCCGCTTTATCCGAGGCCGGGTCGTGGAGGCAACAGACATACAGTAAGAGTCATGAAAGATTTAATGGGTTCTATTCCGTTTTGTTTCGTTACGTATGGGATTGCAGTGTGGGGTTTGCATTAATTTGATGGAGCAGGCCGGCAGCAAAAGAAGAATGTACTATATATTTGTAGACTCTTTATGGAGATTAACTAATACTATGTGCATATGTTAGAGATGTTTCAGCCCAGAATACTGTTTGCATTTCTGAACTTGTCTACAAAGATGAACACATGGGCAGCTGGAATAAAATGAATAATTATTGTCTCCAGTCTGTACTGATCATTTCTATTTAATATGTTTCAGAAATTACACAAATCCTGTTACAAAATTACATTTAAAGGTGCATTGCAGAACTTTGTAGGCAAAAAAACCCCACAGTGAAAACCCACCAGAAACCCTAAAATACACATTAAATCATGGAGCGTCATAGAGTCCACTGTGATGGAAAGTTGCGGCGCCATGCGGATCAGCCATGGGGTCACGGAAAGGTCAAAATGCGCTTTAAAAGTTCCACAGGGCACCTCATTCATGATCCCGTTCTGTAAGCAAACACATCTGTGAGGTTCAAGCATGTCATGTAGCATGTGTTAGCGAAACCTAACACCAGAGGGCACTGTGAGAGTGTCAGAAACTTTACGAAAACAATATTGCGCCGCCCACAATGTTTTATACAGTACAGAGACGGACAGATTCACGAAAGCTCCATGCGTACGTGTATGCATTTCAAACATAGAGCATAAATGAGCCTTTAATTGCCAGTTTTCTGAATTAACTTGGTTTCCATGACGCAATTTCCGGCTGCAATCGGCAGTTACAAACCAGAAAGGTAGGACAACTCCAGGCTACAGCTGCTTAGTATTGCATTAAAGTGCTGCTAACAATGTGAACGGCAGTAAAGGAAAGGAATATAGACCCTTTCGTTGCTTACATCATCAGTGACATCAGCTGGAGGCAGGAAGTGAGCACGAAAAATGTGATAAAACTAAAACTAGTGATTATAAGTGTAAAACTACAACAACGAAATGTGGTCCTGTTGTGGCTTCAGGAGCAAGAACAAGAGGAATGACATTTGAGACGATAAAATAAGGTTTTATCTGATATTTACAACAACAGTTAGACATTTGTTTATCGTTACTATGACAACAGCTACAATGGAAATAGATCGGGATCTAGCTTCCCGCCTCCAGCTAAGCCCCAAATGTTTACAAACAATGAAAGGGTCTATACAGCACCAAAACTGACCTCACATGACAGCTTTGATGGTGAGATCAGGTTTTGGTGCTGTATATTCCTGTCACATTGTTGCAAACTAAGCAGCGGTAGCCTGGAGCTGTCCTACCTTCCCGGTTTGTGCCTGCCGAATGCATCTGGAAACCATGGCAGCCAACTAAGGCAATTCAGAAACTGGCATTTAAGGCGTTATAAAAACATGAAACACAAAAGAGGAACAATGAGAAGTCTCTTGTGACTCGGTGTCATCTGTATTCATGTGAGTGTCTTCGCGCAGGAGTGCAAAATCTCAAGGCCGTGCAGTTCTCGAAGTTTCTGCATATGTCTGGAGGTGAAGAAAGAGGAGAATTAGCTGAAATCACAGTGACAGGGTCTTGAGTGGGTTGTAGGGTAATTGAACTATTGCCATGGCAATTGGAGCCGGGGAAGAGAGGATCAACAAACTCTAAGCATCGTGACAGGAGGAGCACGGGCCTGGAGGCGACGGAGGAACAAAGACTACATCTGTTATTGTTTGGGACACTACGTTCCACCAATTATATTCACATAAAAGAGTGTAAACTGCCTGGAGAGTCAAAACACTGTGTTTTATCAATATTTTGTATAATGTTACAAGGAAAGTAGATAATTCGGCATTCTGTATTATCTACTTTGCCTGTAACATATTTGATAAAAGGCTCCAAAGTTCTCTAAAGAAATTAACTTCCTTTGCGTCATTGCAGCGAGACATACACTTTATATTTCTTAAGCCGTGAGTTTTCTGACAATGCCACACCAGTCTTGCACCAGCACAAATTGAACAAGTCGTCTGTATTAAAATATTGTGTTTGTGTGGCTCATGATGAAAACGCACAAATTGGTTTTATACAGACTGACAGTTGGCAACAAACATCCTTGGGCTGTTTTAGTGTTGAATGTGCATAAATACGACTTATATAGCAACACTGAGCATTGACGGCCAGAAGTTTGAAAGACGAGCTCAAGCACAGAATGAACAGAGGATTACTGTGCTGTGAGGTGTCTGTAAGTCATGTCGGATTAGTAAACAGGCTGTTAATGAGAAAAAGACGTGTTTCCTTACATCTTTGGAGAAGTATTTTTAGTTCCTAATTTTCAGCCTGTGATGTTCCTGCTGCTGTACAGCACTTGTCAGAGCAAAGGTGATGGGAACTCCTTTGTGAATACTGACTTTAGTATTCACATCTGAATACGCACTGCCACACACGGAGTCGAGTGTTTCGCCTCCCTTTAAAATACAGTAGCTATTTCACTTTCAGGTCACCATTGTGCTGTTTTTAAGGTGAATTTGTCCTCTGCATTTGACCCATCTCATGTTGAGCTATTGCACAGAATCACCTGGCTGAACGATTAACCTATTGTGTATGTTTTGGGGTGATGGGGGAAACGGGATCCAGACAGAGGGAGAACAGTGCAGAAATGCAAACAGCGTCCGGGAATCAAACCTGGGACCTTTAACCTATTTACATTTTATAAGATTTTGAACTTCTTCCATCTGGACAAAGATGTGAAACTAAACGTTTTTTTTTTTTTTTTTATGACATTTAGAAAAACATAAACTGCTGAGAGGTAAGAAGACATTTTGTGCTCACCCCTTTTATTACAGTAAACATTTCAAAACATCACTTTTGACAATTTTACATGATAATACAAAACATTTGCTTGAGAAAGAGCACTAAAGTTATTGTTTATGGTTGTACAACTTGTTTGAGAACATTTCGCAATGACAATATTTGTTTATGAACAATTCACAAAGACAATGTATATATACTGTATGTATGATACAGTTGTGTCCATGCCCAGGCCAGGTTTAAAATGAGCTTTATTCCAAATGCAGTGTCAGCGCTGAAAAAGTACTACATGTACTTGTACTGGATATGATCTAACCTTAGGGCACTTTCTATGTTTATGACTTGTATTGTATTGCAATGCCTACTCTCAACTGCAAACCAATTCTACCAATCGGTATAAATAAATTTACCTACCCATTTATTCTGTATATTTAATCAAAGACATACCTAAGTTCGCACCTAGCTCTGTTCTGTCTGCTTAATGTATGGACCTCTATAATTTGCAATGTGATCAGCAATACTGAGTGGGGTGAGAGGTTACCTGGGTTCAAGTCGGCAGAGTTTCGCCAGAGCTATCGCTGCGTTTTGCTGTACAGCTGTTCTCTTGGTGTCAGCTGCAGCGTGGCGTAGCAGCAGTGGAACAATGTCCGTGCCCAGTAAGTTACTAGCGACTCCGTCCAACTCAAAGCAGTGAGCCATACACAAGGCTGCGTTTCCAGAAACCATCTCATCACAACCGGACTGCAGCAAAGCACGCAAAATGGACAATTCTATGAAAAGAAACATTGGCATTACTATTCATAATACTGACACTAACTCTTGGCTAATAAATGAGGTGATCAAAATTTGAATTTACTTTTATCAGCCTTCACCAGCTCCTTCTGCGCCAAATGATTGGCAGCAGTGCACACAGTCAAAGTCCTAATGGCATACTTAGTGGCAGACTGCCCTGCTCCCTGCGTGGCCAAACGCAAATATCAGAAAATAGTAAACAAGCTGAAATTTCAAGCTAAGCAACGTCTAAACTTTATAGTGCACATCAAAGAAGCATCATTCAGAGGGAAAAAAGCTGGGAAATATAAAACACGGCATCAGCAGCAGCCTACTTTCCCCATAATAAGTTTCAATGTAATCACAGTTTGCACCTTTAAGAGGCGCAGCATGCTCCTGACCACTCCTCTCTGGACGGCACACTCCACAGCCTCAGACGACTGTGGGAGAACGTGGCTCAGAACACCTGCAGCTCTCTGGAAGCACAGATAACATGCAGCATGTTACACGATTAAAGTCTGTATAAGTTGCTTTCTGTAAGATGTTTGGACTCACAGCATCAGTGACTGAAGTTAATAAGCAAGAGTACAATAAGTGCAGTACATCGATGCTTATATTGACTATGCTTGAGATGTGTTATTGATTGTTAAAAAGCATTTGGTGGTAACAGGAAAAGGAATGGCACATTATGGTTTACATGCAGCTCATGAGATACAATCATGTTCAAACTCATTAAATACATGAACAGGGAATGTTGCAGGGGGTGAGGCATAAGTGATGGAATAATGAATATTTAAAGAAAGAAGTGGCAGATGGAGGATAGTGAAGGGCTCTCAGGGCATTCCACTCCGAGTATAACCGTTAAAACAGTTTTATCAGCCCTGTTCCTGTACCAACAGCAGTTCAGTCTATTCGACTCACAGTAACAACTCCTCCGTCACCATCCGTTAGCGTGTCCAGACAGCAACCACACACGGACACCGCATGCTCCTGTCAAAAACATATCAAACTTTCACATACATTTCACATTAACGTATGTGTTACTTCACTCATGTTTACATTGTGATCTAGCGCTTGATCTTTTATAAGAGGAGGAATATTATGTTGGACGTTTCCATCTTAGTCCAAAGAGCATCCTCAGTGAATAAAGACTTAAACACGTTCGTGGGTCTCTTAAGAGCAAAACCAGAAGTAGGAGTTAACCTCTAAGTCCCTCCTCTCTTGGTACTAAAGGTTAGAAAACATCTTAGCCTATTCATACTTAATATGGCTAGTTACCTCTGGATTGTCTCACCCTGGGTTAAGTTCTAAGGTAGTTGACACTCAATCTTTGCCTATGATGGACAACTCCTGTACGACTGAGAACCTACACAGACAAACTGCGTTATATTAACCTTAACAGCTGCTGAAGGGTAGATTGAAAGGTTGATCATCAGTCCAAGCAAAGGGTATAGAACGCTTTGGCACTGAAATGCTGCACACCACTTCTACAGAAACACAGGATGACACACACAACGCATATTAAATTGTTCTATTAAAATTGAATGTTGAAAATGTGAAAAGCACACATTTTAGGACGTGTCTCCACTTACAATGGCAACCAGAAAGGCTTTCCAGCAATCTGAATCATGGGATAGTTTGTGTCGGATGATGTCATCCCGAGCCAAACAGCCGATGGCTGAGAGCATCGCGGGGAGAAGAGGTTGATGAGACCCGTTGATATTGTTCTGAAATAACAAGAATATTCCAAATGTAACTGGGTGCATACAGTCTAACAGGAATCAGTCCAAAGTGTGTATGTTTATTCATGTATTAATGTAGCCCCCCCCCTTTTCCACTGGGGCATAGTTGTTGTTGTTGGAATTATATTCAATATGAATTGCAATTCTAAAACAAACTAAAGTAAACAATAATAATAATAAAGAGAAAATGATGAATAAATGAACAAATAAAACTAAAACAAACCCTGTCCAGGTCATAATGAAGTGTGATGCATGGAATACAATGATACAATTAGGTATAATACAAAATATATGTGTAACAGACATTGTATGAAGTGAGTCTCACCAGTACGTTTATGAACGGTGCTGTGACAGCTTCTGTTAAGCCAGGCCTCAGCTGACAACAAAACCTGAAGTAAAAGGCAGTACAGACGAGTGCTCAGTGTGAATTAGCAAACTGTATTTAGTCTATTTAAAAGTGGTTTATTATTGAACGGCAGCTCAAGCTCCTGCTGTGTCTAGATCAGGACTAGATTAGAAAAAAAAAAAACCTGATCAAAGGCTCACATTGACTTGAGGAAAGGACAGATCCGCCCTTTGAATTTTAGACAGTGAGAATTGATCATAGCGTTGCACAGTCCGACACCTCTACTCATAGCCTGCTGAGATACAGCCCCTGGGTTTGTCCCTTTCATGTATATTATCAAATGGAGTAAGTTACTACTGGTATTGTCTCTCAGCTTAAAACAGCAAATCTCACATCCTCTAAGTTTGTAACTTATATACAACATGCCCATTCATCTATGAAATATAATTCTTGTATCTTATAGTGTATAAAACAATTCTGAAATGGTGTGCTTGCTTTCAAAAGCCATACTTATTTTCTGATGCAAAGATCTCCAAAATCTTGACTGCTGTGTCCCCCTGCTGCTGCCTGGGCTTTGAGATGCACACCATGAGGTTTTTGGCTAACCTTTAGATCCACAGGAAACAGAGTTGTGCAGAGTAAGATCACAGTCAGTAAAAAGAGCACGTGAAGTGTAAAGGTTAAAGAAGAGATAAAATGCCATGCTTCTAATAAACCACTATCTGTATTTCCATGAATCTGAACAGAGATAACGGTTGTGTGCCCCTTTGCACCAATTAAAGTGTTTTAATTACTCCATTATGGGGTAATACTATCACTAATTTGATCAATTCTTTAACTAAATCAGCAGCTACTTAGATTGTATCATATATCCAGCACAGATAATATTGTATTATTTAGGTCTTTTCTGAGCTACAGCTCCATGTCTAGATGATAATATATTGCCATTTAAATATTATATTACATCTTCACTGTATATATATTTCCATAAACGAGTATCAGAGGTCTTACATCTGCACGTCAAGGTTATCTGCAGCCAACTGTCTGCCACAAGCTGTTTCTGAGAATAAGTAAAGTAACATCAGAGATTCTTTGCGTACTGCCACGTCATCAGAGAGCAAATGCTCAACAATGCACGTCCTGAACACAGGGCAGGCCATCAAGATCATCTGGTTTACATCTGGAACACAGAATGACTCACCATAAGATTTGCACAGGTAATTCTGAGGTAATTGTAAGGACATACGGCTGTCAGATTACTGCTGCTGGCATCCCCCATAATCAAATTAAAAATATACACTTAATTGACTGAAGCGCAAAGAGCTGCTTTTCCTTACCGTTTTCACAGCAGATAACTTGCCACAGCTTCAGAATTGACGAACAAAGCTCCTGACTGAATGAATCTGACGGTCCTTTCAGCAAACAACTGTGGAGTGATACAATGGAGACACATCAATATAGCTGTGATGATGGACAGACGATAAAATTATATTGTAAATTTTATGAGTTAGAAGAAGAAAAAAACGAAAAGTCTGTTTCATTCCATCACACATAGATTAAGACATACGATTTGTATTTGGAGACTATATTGTTGACTTTATTTACTGTATATTGAGTTGTTGAAGGAAACAGGTCAGACCCGGAAAGAATATTCAAACTACAGAAATACAGAAAGTAAAGAGTTCTATATAGAGGTTATGCATATTTTAAATCTAAAAGAAATGGAAACTCCAACATTGCAAAAACGTCTAGAGATCTAGAGTTCTATTTTAGTTGGAGGGCAGATGCCAATACAACTCTATGGCTTTTGAAAGAAGTTTACAAATAGAAAATGTTCCACTTGATCGGTATTTGATAGTGATCGGATTCACAAACCTGTCATATTATTCTTATGTCTGAAAGTATTTTCTACTGGCCAACATCATGCACATGTTTTTGAATATTGCCACCACTTTTGGACACCTTTATGAGAAAATAATCAGACCTTAGTCTTATGTGCTGACAGAAAACATACTGGGCCTCAATCATGAAGCAAAGTTACGCACAAATTTGTTCTTAAGGCCCATTTAAGAATTTTTTGGCATTCACAAAATTTGTTCTTAGCTGAAAGAGCTCTTCTGGAAGAACAAATCCTAAGAACAGTCAGGAGGACTCTTATGCACACAAAAAAATCATCTCTCTTTAAGAACAGCTTTGTCTTCTTAAGAACGCTACGTGAGTTTCGTGACTTAAGTTTTTCTTAAGTTTCTCCAGTGCTTAATTTGATCCGGCTTTTGGGGGAACGCATTCCAGGAAATCGGAATTTTGAGCTTTATTGGATCCGGGAAATAAAATACTCCAACAACTTTTAAATATGCAATTATT
Organism: Lesueurigobius sanzi; assembly: GCA_900303255.1. Lineage (NCBI taxonomy): Eukaryota > Metazoa > Chordata > Actinopteri > Gobiiformes > Gobiidae > Lesueurigobius > Lesueurigobius sanzi. The sequence continues at coordinate 13,136 of OMNZ01108100.1, forward strand.
TTGGGCTGTTCCCCCATAAAATCCACCCAGTACACAAGTGTTCCTGAAAATCTGGATTTACAAATTAAACACTGAGTTTCTCCTAAGTTGTACTTAAGAACTTTTTCTTAAGAACTTTTTCTTAAGAACTTTTTCTTAAGAAAATATTCATGAATGAGGCCCATTATTTCTATAAATTATTTCATGATTTTTTTTTTTTTTTTTGAGAAAATGAAAGTGATCAGTGTTGTTATAGAGCAGCGATAGTTAGTCTAAATCAGACTTTCACAGGTGACAGCTGCAGCTCATTAGTAACCACTAACATGTCATGATCAGAAGAGCAGACAAAAAACAGGAGGCTATTTACAATAAGAGTAAGAGCAACATTTTAAAAATAGTAGCATACAAATATTATATACTTCAAAAAGTTACTCACATGTACTCGAGTAAATGTCTTTGTATTTACATTGTCAATATAATGTAAATGTCCGGATAGTGAGGGGGAGGGCTGTTCTTAGTGTCACGTTCATGAATTTGGGACATTTTGCTGCTTTTGCCGTGATTAAATGTCGACTGCCATGCTGTTGCTACGTTATCACATCACACAATACTCTATAGTTACAAGGACAATGTGCTTTGGTGACAGAGAGGATCCATTCTGGCCATTTACTGTGTATATCGAGCCTAAACTGCTAAAACGATGATGTGTCGTGCTCATAACGATAGATGCCATCATTTTAAAAGAGCCTTACTTTGAGAGACATTTCCCTGTTCTTTTCTATTTTGAATTTAATAATCTTTGCCTCTTTGGTCTAGTGCACAAATAACACAGCAGAAGAGTAGAGTGGTGAGAGAGAGAGAATTGGTGTGAGATAGAGGGGGGAGGGGGGGCCAGGAATGGTCTCCCGGTTTAGACTGGATATGTGCGTGTCTCTGGGTCCATCTGTCAAAGCTCATGTGAGGGGGACAGCTACCTCTCCCCCCGGTCCGCTTACCTCTTCACAGTGTCATTGCCGTTAATGACGCCAAAGCCATTATTCAGCCTGAAAGTGGTCGGGCCAGAACCTATTACAAAAAAGAACAGTGCAAAGACCATAAATCATCTCTATAGAGCTCCACCTTTCTGTTTTTGTAGCGCCGGTGTATTTGTACAGAGAACAACAGTTTTATAACATATAAATCAAGACTCAGTTAGTTCAGAGTAGTTCAACAGATGAAGCAGGACTTTACTATTTTCAACTAATGTGAAGACAAATTTGATTTGATTGAAATTGATGTCTGCGCAGCCCTGTGAGGCGACTCTTGTGATATTGGGCGGTACAAAAATATACTGATTGACGGTATCTTTTTGATTCGAAAGCACTACAATGAACAATAGGAGGAGATGAACGCTGACCTTGATGATTTTTTTAGGTACTTGTGCACACTGTGACGCTTTTGGCCATTGCTGAGGTTAGTTTCAAAGTCATTTGTTGGGTCGAAAACATACAAAAATATCAGCAGAGTGGAGGTGAACTACAGGAGATTAGGTAGCACGCAACAGAAACCTGTGGGTTTCACATTGGCCCATTTTACAGAGAACCTGACAAACAACACTTTTTTTTCTTTTTTTTTAATGAAAGGCACTATTGTTGTTGACCATCAGGCTTTACAAAGGCAGTTGATAAGATATATTTTCTCTATTATAATGAGTGTTTATCAAAGTTTGTAATCACAGTGAAATTGGGGTTGTCTGTTCCTCAATCAAACATTTCCAGACCGGTGGACCGGAAGGGAAGGGCCAATTCCTTGGCCACATTCACCAGATATCACTCCCTTGGACTTCTTTCTATGGGGTTATGTTAAAGATATCGTGTATCGAACAAAGATACGGGACATTACTGACTTGAAGCAAAAGATTTCTGATGCCATTGCCACCATTGATGAGGCTCTGCTACAGCGAACATGGCAAGACATCGAGTACCGTCTTGATGTGCTATAGAGGTGTATTAAACTAATGGTGCCCGTATAGAGGTGTATTAAACTAATGGTGCCCGTATAGAGGTGTATTAAATGAAAGACACTATTGTTATTGACCATTGTCTTCCTTTTAAATCTTGCCATCAGGGGACATTTGTATGTTGAAATAATTTATTGTTCTTTTCTTTCTTTTTGATTGTAAAGCACTATTTGATTTTGAAATCTCATGCTTTCCTTGCCTGGTTCACATGGCAAGATTTTAAAATTGTCGTCCGATTTTTCAAACATGAGAGAGCCCACACATGGCGATAAAAACATGTGGCTATAACAGTTTTGGTCGTACAGTGTGTGGTGCAGCCACACGGCAACATCAACACATCACACACAAACCGATTTCACTCACGAACATTCCCAGATCAACGGGAAATCTCGCAAAACCTCTCGAGATAAAATGTGAACATGGTGGACGAAGAAGATGCAGCGGTGTAGTTTGTTTTAAACAGGAAAAAAGTATATAAAAAGAAAAGGCGTTGATCGAGTGTGGACTATATAGTTGCTGCATTATGACCTGGAGGTGAGTCCTTCCGATCAAACGAGAGCAGTCGCAACACACCACACACGGCAGGAATATCTGATGAGATTATCTTCCAATAATCGGGGCGTCCTTACGATTGTCAGACGGGGAGACTCTGGGCTAAAATCGGCCCAATCGTGTGAACCACAATGGAGTAAATAACAGTAGCGTAGCACCATTGACTGAACATACACGGGCGTGCTCTAATACTTCAACAGTATGTCAGGACAGTTATAGGACAGACCATAAAGGTCTCACTCCTGTCTGCTGTCATTCCACATAACTACTCCCTCACTTGCATTTCAGAACACTGCACCTAGTCCCTTGACTTTTCCCTAATTCTCATTACGAGTTATTTGAAACAGAATTACATGATATAATTGCTGACATTAGAGGTTTCGGTGGCTCTCGCTCAGCAGCTTTGAAACTAAATTACATTATGCCTGTGTATTAAACCCAGGAGTAAGAGCAACATGTCTCAAATCAGATTGTCTGAGCTCTCACAGTCAAACCTCTCAGGATCATTTCATCAAAGAAAACAAGTGCAAAATAAGTGTGCAGCCATCATTGTCCCTCATTTAGATCTTCTTTTTATTTGTTTTTGTCTATATTTAATGAAGAATAAAATACATATTGCATATAAAGAGTATTTCTTGTGTGTATATTTTTTATAAGATTTAATGTTTTGCATTTGTTGCATACTGTACACATATGTAATGGGTTATTATAACTAAAGTTAGTATTATATCACTACACAAATTATTACACTAAGTTATTATAGCAAGCATATAATTTTTAAGGATGAATAGGCGGTGGGAGTAAATAAGTTTGTCTCATTTTTTAGCTAAAATTATTACATCTGTAAATACATAAAGTATGTATAGGGTGTCCATGAAGTCTCTTTACAATTTAATACATTTATCACGCAGTTGATAAGATATTTTAACCAGATTTGTTCTATTGTAATCAGTGTTTATCAAAGTTTGTAATCACATTGAAATTGGGGACATTGGGCACTGCATGTTTGTCAGTTCCTCATATCAATCAAACATTTCCAGACCGGTGGACTGGAAGGGAAGGGCCAATTCCTTGGCCACGTTCACCAGATATCAGTCCCTTGGACTTCTTTCTATGGGGTTATGTTAAAGATATTGTGTATCAAACAAAGATATGGGACTGACTTGAGTTGAAGCAAAAGATTTCTGATGCCATTGCCACCACTGATGAGGCTCTGCTACAGCGAACATGGCAAGACATCGAGTACCGTCTTGATGTGCTATAGAGGTGCATTAAACTATTGGTGCCCGTATAGAGGTGCATTAAACTATTGGTGCCCGTATAGAGATGTATTAAACTAATGGTGCCCATATCATAATAGAGGTGTATTAAACTATTGGTGCCCATATAGAGTGTATTAAATGAGGTAAAAAATAAAAATTAAAAAAAATTAAAAACTTTGACAACCACTGATTACAATAAAACAAATCTGGTTAAGGTATCTTATGCCTTTGTAATACATTTTTTAAACTGTAAAGAGACTTTCTGGACACCCTGTATAAACATACTTTATTTACGCCTGTAACATGTAATAATTTTAGCTCAAAAATGAGTGGGAAGAAGACAAACTTATTTACTCCCACCCCCTATTAATTTAAATTGTAAAGAAACTTCATGAACACCCTGTATATATGAAATAGTAACATTTTGGACAGATTCTGCCTGCACCTCGTATGGATCTGCTTCTTTTTTATCTTCTTGTTGCTGTTTTTTGTTGCCCTGTGTGAGGGTAGAGTGTAGGCAGTACACTGTACCCTCACTTATTCGAAATAAAGTATTCAATAATAATAAAAAATAAACTACATTAATATAGCTACTAACATAAAGTGCTTGCTGAGCCACTTCAATATTACAATTTACATTACCAAACAATATTATTAATAATGGATTACCCTTGTATTTCACTTCATTGATCCATGCTGCTAAAATACAAACTGACCATTTACAAAAAAGAATTGCATATGGAGTATAGTAGATGGTAGTCTTGCTTGATTCCACAGACGAGAATATACCATCTTAAATGACACTCTTTTTGCAAAAATCAACTCCTTTTCTCCTTGACTGTGCCATTATTGCCTCATTGCCCAGCTTTGACTTTCATGAACCCACAGCAGTAGAAAATTGTTGAGTCAGTGAAGCAGGTTATTAAAAGAAAAGCATGGACAAAAATGTTCGGTGGAAGGGTCAAGGATCTCACTTACTGTTGGTTACAGCCTGTGTCAAACATCTCAGTGCAGCACAGTAATACAGGGGCGCCTGACCAGGGCGTGACAGCTTTTCCAGCAATTTGGTCACAGCTATGGCCTTTTCCTCTCCCATGTCAAAATCCTGTTTGGCTTTCGTCTCCTGAATATCTCTCTTTTCATCCAAATCCAACTGTAGCAGGTATTCTGTATGCAAAACACATACAATTGAATAAAAATATTTGAAGATATCAATTTATAAATATCTGGCCTCTTAGTATATGAGTTAACCAAGTCATATAATGAATTAGATGAAGGTTTCTTAAAGGTACACTGCGTAAGATTATACTCTTGTCAGCAATACAAAACATACTCCTAATCCAAGAATGGATTTGGATGAGGACCTAACCTATTTCAATCCCATATTTGGTGGCTTTTAGTCAACATCTCCATGGAGACGAGCTGGAGACGTCCCCGCTCCCAGGAAAGTTACAAGTCAGGTCTCAGCAAAGACACATGTTTGTTTACTCTTTTTGTAAGTATTTTTCAACAATAAAGAATATCTGGAATAAAATAAATGCTTGTATTTCATTTTATCTGTTGGGGAAATGTTATGCGGTGTAACCTCGGAGGACTTCCTAGATAATGCTGGTCAGGTCGGTCCACAGTGGAGGCGCACAGAGATGCAGCGGCTCAGGACCTGCCCTCCATCTGATCTATGTAATTTCGTTGTTCATTATGACAAATAAAGCGCTTTATTCTTCTTATTCTTTAAGTTGAGGACAGAGCCACCAACAGATGCAGCAGTGTTGAATGAAACAAACATCTCAATTGGGCCGGCAATTGACTAAAAATGACTTAGACCATCATGCTCCACTGCAAATAGTGATCCCTTAATAAGTTAAAACTTCTGAATTTAATAATGTTTAACCTTAAATTGAGTAATTCTGTCTTGCCAAGTAAAAACCTGCCAATGGATTAAGCATTTATTTATTTTTTTAGCATTTTTTAAGTGCAATAAGAAATGTCATCTTATGTAGTCTTATTTTAGGGGCAATAAGGTTTTTGTGCAAAAAGACTTGAGCCAAAGTCCATTGGCTGATAATTTTATTTCAACAAATAAGGTAAAATTAACTTATTTGTAGATAATTTTCTTTTTTTGCAGTGTAGGACGCTAAAAAATTGTGTGTGATGATCATTTTAACAACAACTTTATAGATAATTATTATCTATTTCAACAAGATTTCTGTTTAGCTTTAGCTATTTTCAGTGTTTTAAACCAGTGGTTCTTAACTGGTATGATGTTGGGACCCACTCCAAGCCATGACCCAAATAAGAAATTAATTTAGTATAGTATTTATAACATTGTAAATTACTGTATTTTCCTCCAAATTAGAGTTTGACACTGCAAAAAATAATCTTTTCAAGTTTTTCCACACCTAAATAAAGAAAAAAGATCTCTTCACACAAAAAAAAAAACATCTTAATTGACTTAAAAAAAGAGTTGTGTTCTTTGTTAAATTTAAGTGTAAAAACCTACCCCATTGGCAGATTTCCTGAAATTAGTGACTCAAATCAAGGGCAAATATATTTATTTTAAGAAAATTACACGTAGTTCTGGGAGGAGGCCCCGGGGAAGACCTAGGACACGCTGGAAAGACGGTCTTTAAGCTGGCCTGGGAATGCCTTGGGATCCCCCAGGAAGAGCTGGAGGAAGTGTGCGTGGATCAGGAAGTCTGGGCATCTCTGCTCAGACTGTTGCCCCCCGGATAAAGCGGAAGAAAATGAATGGATGAATAGTTCTAGATTACTGTTTGCAGTGAATAAGCATTAAATAAACCTATAAAGCTAAAATTATGATCAAAAGAATTCTCCACGACCGACATTTGGGTCCCAAGCCACCAGTTGAGCGCCCCTGTTTTATACAACTCCAGTCGGTGATAAGGAAACACTCCAGCAGAGAACCTACCTTTTATCATACTCTCCCTTCCTGGCTCAAATTCCGCTATCTTTTCAAAACACTTCCTGGACTGAAAGGAGAATTTTACTTTTACTTTAGTATATACAGGACATACACACAATACAGAGTCACAACTGTAAAACTAGACATAATATAACTCCTTTAGCTTGTTGAGATTCACTGAAGACATTTGCACTCACCTCACTGTAGTTTTTTAGAGCCAAGTACGCTTTGCCCATGTGTAGGTAAGCCTTTGTGCACTTCTCATTACACTACAGAGAAAATGATGAGCGTTGCATTTTTGTTTCATAATATATCTTCATAATACTAAGATGGCAAAAAGGGTAGGAACATTCGCACTGATAGAAATATGCTTAGCTTTATGAATATTTAGAGATGACGTATAGAAAATCTTAAAAAGACAGAAATTACCTTTAATGCCCATTCACAATCAGCAATAGCCTCTCTGCACTTGCCAAGCTTCATATAAGCCTATAATGTGAAGGAAAAACAAATGGTATCAAATATGAAATGGATACACAGAAATATTTCTTATAACTAATGAACTGAGAAGAATTGAATTATATAAGTGGTGGAGAAGACGACGACAGGAAAACTTACTTGAGCTCGGTTGGTGTACAACTGCTGCATATCCTTTAATTCAGCCAAACCTTCACTATAATACTTCACAGCCATTTCATAATCTTCTTGAGCAAAAGCTTTATTCCCCTCGTCTTTGAGAGCTGCATGATAAATACATAATTATACGGAACTATTTAGACCAGAGCGAAACTCGTCGTGCAATTACAAACCCGTAGCTCTTTTCTCCTTCTCCAGCCTCCTTTTTCTTCTGTCTTCAGCATCTTTCTCCATTATATTCATAAATGTCTCTGTTGAAATATTTCAGCAAAATCTGTTTGAGAGGCACACACTAACTAGCTGTAGCTATGGGGTGACTGCTTTCTAATTTTGTAGGCCAACATAATAAATGAATACAGCTAATCCGTGCATTTATGAGGCAATTATTGCAACACAACAGGAACCATTTCATACAAATACAGTGGATGAAAATGACTTCAAAGAGAACTATTCAAGGTAATCAAGCTTTGTTATTGTATGCATGTGGATCACACAACATATATACTGTATAATTAGAAACCTTGCTTATTGAACTATCCAATGAATACACTATATCCCTATAAATGCATTCTCTTTTCAAAGGGTACAAGCTTGGGAAAAGGAAAGAAAATGTATAATAGTTTTCTCACCTGGACTGTGATTTGGCGTTAATATCTGTTGAAGAGATCAATAAAAGTTCTTTTAGAAAGGATTCTGTGCTGTCCCACTGAAAACGACTGATATAATTTGTATTTACCGGGGGTTTGGGGTTGGAAGGCATTGTGTTGATTCTTGTTTGGCTGAAATTCGTTTTGCATGGTTCAGCCAAAGCAGCAATGAGGCGGTCAGCGTCCTCAATGGCTTTGAGTTGGATGCCAGTGTCAGTGGACTTTAGATTCTGCACAAGCTCACCTAAAATGAACATAAATAGTCAATTCACATTAATGCACTTGAAGAGTTTATTTGCAAAAACAGATAAAAATTGACAAAAATCAACATATGCTTGTAGTTTTCTCTTTTTGTAGATGAGATTTTAATGACCAGATCTATTTTAGTGCATCAGAAATATGAAGTCACTTGTTATTGATCAAATTAATTCACCTTTAACTTTACTGGTGCTATCTGCAGAGTACGGTAATAGAAATTTAAAACAACTTAGCAAAAAATTCAAAATGGAGATATCTGCTTTTGCAAATGAACTCTTCACTTGTAGAAAACTAAATAAACGAGAGCTAAATCTGATTATGTTCTAGGCTCACTCTAGAACATATAGCTAGCATGGCACACTAAAATAACAGGAGTAGGAGGAGTAGTAAAGAAAAAAAAATGAAATTGAATGGCCCCATTCCTTACTTATGTTGTCAACATTGTTCACGAAGCTCTCGATGTCTTGCAAGTCGTCCATTCTTAATTAATAGTAATGTGAATCAGAAAAGAAAGAGCCCAGGATACGCGAGCTAGCTAAACATGAACTCTGTTGTCTGTTTCCATGGTGACCTGCTGTGGTTCGGCTCCTCCCAGGTTTTGTACGGATTTGTAGGTCATTGTTTTGTTTTTAACTGGACATTTTCATTATTAGTAAGAAAAATGATTGTGCTGAAATAGCTAACCTTAACAAAACATCCCTCCCAGCCCAATTTTAGTCATCGGCTACCTTTTGTATATAGTTGCATTGCGTTCTGCAACATCCAACACGGGAACAGGTCAGATCAGCGCGCTATCTTTAGTAGGCACTGTTACTAAAGTCTCAATAGCCTATAGCAGTGGTTCCCAACCTTTTTTGTCTTGCGTACCCCTTGGGCCGCTCATTTATACTCCAAGTACCCCCTGCTACGATGGTTATGCTGATTAGTGAGAAAGTGAATGACTAAAACTCAAATTTATCAGTTAAAAGACACTAAATACTCTCAAGTTCTCACTCTATACAATAAATATATTTTTTTTTAAATAGCTTTCCTTTGAACATAATAATCAAAAATACAATTTGTTTTTTTATCTGAAATGATTCCAAGTACCCCCTGCTAAGCTCTCGCGTACCCCCAGGGGTCCCCGTACCCCTGGTTGGGAAACACTGGCCTATAGAGTTGATGTTTGGAAGAGCAAGAATATACATCGTATACAAATTACATTTTGAGGTGCAAAATATTTTTTTTAATTATTGAAATGTGTAGTACTTGGACGCATTTGGCTATTTCTCAGAGGGCTCTCTATCATCTATCATGGGGCTAAAATTTACTGAGAGCTTGTGCATGATGGTGATGGCTGGTATAAAAGAATAAAGATATATACAAATAGGCAAAATATATATATATATTGGACAAACTACGTGACTCCAGAAAGATCTTGACTGTACAAGTGGAATTGTAGGCTATATCCATCTGTTGCAGGTCTAGGCTATCTGAGTATGTGAGGGGGGAATGCAGTTTTTGTCCGTATATTATTTCAAATTGTTTTAAAACCATCACTCATAACCTTGTGCACGTATATCCTGGTGTAATGGTAATGCCCAGCTCTGTTGACTGTGACCTGTGACCAGATTGCAGACTTACTTTACTATATGGACCCACACTGCCTCCTAGTGGCAATTGTGAATGACACACAGTGTAAGAATTAATTAAAAAGGTATTTGTCACGTTAGATATAAGTCCATATGTAAATTTCAATCACCCGCATATAGTATGTTGTATAGCCTGCATGACTTGTGTAAGAATTGTGCTCACTGGTTAAGCAAAGGATTTGATTGTTGCATGCTGAGTCTGTGGGATAAGCCCAGATCACAGACAACAGTGACAGTGTGATGCTGAGCAGACCAGTAGAGGAAATGATGACCAATGCAGACCAGAATGTTCAAAGAATGCGATCAACAGGCATACAACGGGATTCTTTGTGTCCTGATGCAGGCTTTCATCACAGGCTTTTTCAGTCTAAAAGTTATAATGAATTGAGTAGAGTTTGGTGGAGCCTAAAGAGACTTAATATAGGGACTTTCCTGCAGCTGGTTCCTTTGTGCCCTGTCTCAGAGGATTGCAGCTACTGGCAGACAATGCAGTGATTGATTTATACTCTCTACTTTATCTGTCCTAAAATCTGCTCAAGGCTCCATTGCTGCAGCCTATCAGAACACATCAACACGACTTGAAAACTACACGACAAAGCAATTCCAGGCCAGCTTGACTTCTGAACAACAAAGTCAGATGTGGGTGTGTGTGCAGATGTGATGTCTGTTGCTTCAGTTACCACTGGGTATAAGAATATTGTGCCAGATAAGATAAGATAGTTCTTTATTGATCTCACAATGGAGAAATTCACTTGTTATAACAAGGATAGGATAGGATCACACTATGCAAAAAGTCAGGAAAAACGTGCCATCAAGAAGAAAGTAAGTTTGCGAGAACAGGTAATAATAGTACTAAATTAAAATAAAATGACAAAATAAAATAAATGTCTCTTATCTTCCAATAAAAAAAACTATATAGACATCTCTTGTGTACGCTGCATAAAAATGTATTTAAAATAACCTATTTGTGTAGACTTTTATGACCTGTGTCTGTGAATAGCTACAAATAATTGTTTACTTTATTAACTTCCATAGACAGCTCATTTTAATGCATAATATAGGACCAGGGTAAGCACTTAGGCTTATTATCTCAATGGATGACTGTTGCATTGACAGTTGACCATGATCGGGGTATTTTGAAGCGAACCTGGGAGGTAAAATACGCGTGTGCCTTTTCTGTATGCAACTAAACTGGATGTCACCTCTAAAGTCTGACCTTGAATCTGCCTGACTGGCTTTTGCGCTCACGGCTGAACGTCATGACACCTCTGCGCTCAGAATGTAAACAAATCAAAGCCCTAGCCCTCCACTGCCATTTTCACAGCGTTGCCAAATCTGCTACATTTAGTAGCCTACTGGATTATATGGAGTAGCTGCAACCCAGGGGCAGTGTTGGGCAAGTTACTTTAATATTGTAATATATTCTAGATTACTAATTACAGATTTAAACATGTAATATGTTTGTATTATATATAACTCTAGGGAAAATGTATCTACACTACTTTGAGTTACTTTTGGCAAAATATTAACTGAAAATACTGATAATATGCCACAGAGCAAAAGTGTAGTCAAAGATATCCTTTTCCTCAGCCATCCACATTCTTTTGTGTTTTGTTTTGATGACGTCAGCTACACAAGCCTTTTTTTTCACCAGTATCAAACTTGATTTGGCGCTGCATCTTATATAGGGGGAGTTGCAGTTGTAACTTCAGTTATTTAAATTGTAAATATATTACTGTATTTTGTTTAAATTATTATATACCTCAGTCACTGAAAAAAGTAATATATTTCTGTAACTAGTTACTTTTGTAATGACTTACCCCCAACTGCCCAGGGGTTATAGCGGGTCGTTAATAATAGACGGCCACCGTCTATTATTTTCCAACTCTCTCATTAAGACTGCGGATAAGTGGATGAATTAGTCTAGGTTACTTTCTTTTCTACTAAACTATAGCTAAACGTGCCCTATTATTTTCTCATATGCAAAATGACTTTATTTAGGCCGCTATAACCTGGTTATTATTGGATTATACTTTGAAGTTTGAACACAAAACTTTGTTCTAAACGCCTAGTAGCCATTTCATCTTTTGACTTTCTGACAAATAAAACGCATCCTACGTGCAACACAGTCGCCACCGTCTGCAACTTTATGTAACAGCCCAAATTAGGAGCAGGCGCTCGAATCAGCGGCAACGCCCCTTCAACATAAAGCAATCACCATCCTCCACTCCAAGTTTTTTCAGTCAAGTTGCTCAACTTGTCAAGGTGTAAGCGAGAAAAGTCCGTGACGAGAGGATATGGAACCAGGGCAAACTCGGGCCGTCGTGCCGTCCTACCTGGGATGGTCCATTTTCAACACGCTGTGTTGCTGTTTGCCTATAGGGATTGCAGCGATTGTTTGCTCCTGCAAGGTATGGCGTTCAAAAAATTTTTTTATAGGATATTAACAATTTGTTACACGTTATTGTGACTTTTAGAAGAAAGATATCAGTGCGTAAAAGTGTGTTTTATTTACTCTGTGTACAGACTAAATGCATGTAATTGCTGTTTATAGGCACAGAATGCAACTGCTGCGGGGGACCAGGTTAACGCTGCAGAGGCATCCAGGACAGCTAAGATCCTAAACATCATTGGCCTTGTGTGTGGAATCATCCTCCTGGTTATCTTCATTGCGCTCAAAGCCAGTGGATCGCACTGAGGGGCCCTTCTGGGGCATATGGCCTAAGGAATGTGGCCATGTTTTTTTTTTTTTACTGGAGACTTCCCCTCCATCCACCTAGACAATGAGGCGACCGAACATGTGTCATGTCCATCAAAAAAGCACCCCTCCATCTCAGTATTTTAAAATGAAATTATTGACTGCATATTGTTTTAGCTAAATATATATCTATGAGCTTTTTGTGACCTTTTATATTCAGGTGTAATCTCATGTATTAGTTTGTTAAATAAATGTTACAAAGCAATTAAATGTTTCTTTGATTTTGTTGAAAATAATGCAGTTAGTGAGTTAGTCTGTTTTAAATGACGCTTGCTGTTTCAACTGTTCTTCAAGACGTGTAAACACTGAGGTCTCTTGATGTCTCCGCTCAAGTTCCCTCACTTCCTGTAAAACACCAAGATAACAGTAAGCGGGACAATAATGAACACACACATAAGACAGAAGTATGCATGACTTACATCTTGTGATAGCAGGCCTCTGCCTGGACTGTGGAGTAAGGAGTTAGCATGAGAGTCCCACAGTGTCTCATTAACATCTCCTGAATGGCCCCCTTTGTGCACCCCTGAGGGCCGCATACTCAGACGAGCCTGAAACAGCTCCCCAAGAGCAGCTTGAAGGACCTGCACAGCACAGGGCGGCAGTGGCATTACAACAAAGCTGAAGATGACTCGCTGTATGTAGCATACGGGGGAGCTTCTGCAAACCTTAAAAAAAAGCCTTTGGAAGGTTGGACTGGAGTCAGCGCTCATGTCCCTCACTTTAATGTGACACAAACAGTGAAGCAGCAGAAGTGAGAAGCCACCGACTGACTGTAACCTCTGGCGTCGCACAAACAGCGTCTCCTCTGCTTCCTGGTCACAAAAAGAACTCAAATATTCTACAAAGACATCTCAAAAACAGTGCTGTGTTTAAGGAGCTCAATGTCGTCATATTGACAGAGGGTTTGCACATGTGCTCCTTTCATCATGAATAGGTATGAGTCAGATGTGGGTAGGTCTAAGTTAGATTGAAGATGTTTGAAGTAACTACTTCTTAGAGTAGTTTAATCAGAGTATTTTTTACTTCTAGATATATTATAATGAAGTATCTGTACACTTACTTGAGGTAATTCAGTTACTTGTTCCACTTTGAGTATATCTCAAGAGACAAAAACTTAAACATAAAGGAGGGTGGAGTCCATCATGTTCCTTATTCTTTATTTTATGTTTTGTTTCTCATAATTCATGTCACATCTGAAATATAAACTGTGGCTACTCTCTCTACCCACCTCTGGTTTGTGGATCTACACCTACCCATTTATATACCGAAATACAATATCGTGTGCACGAAACATACGGTTATACATGTACGAGCGAGATTTAGGCCCAAAAGTCAGCTGCAACTGCTCAGATACAGCCTCGGTTATTTGTCTAAACCCGCGGTCAACTTGTCCCCATCGGAATCCGTTATTCTGTTCATCAACTGCTGTATGTACAAATAACTGTGAGTGAATCCAAAGACTCAAAACAATCGCTCCTTATCCATCCAAGGACATGGCAGCAGCGCCAATGGACACTATAATAAACCAACATTTTCAGGCTTGCAGAGAGAAGGAGACAGAGGGGAGAACCCAGAACCGATATCCAGCTTGTAACAGCCCTGTACTTTGTATGCACCTTATTCTGCCCCACCCACTTTTGTTGTAAAGCCATTTCCTCATTGTAATAGCACTTCCTGTGAGCTGTGTTTTTCCACAGGTTATTACTAACAATGTAGACATGACACTCGTAACAGAGTTGTCTCTGTTACGATGCTGTTGCTGATGGGATGCTTCAAACTCTATTCTTGGTATCACATCAAAAATATAACGGCTAATGCCATCGATTGGAAAGATCACATTTTACAACCGTAGTATGATGTTGTGAAATAATATTCTGGTAGGACGTGGCTGTTTGTGGAGGCCTGTCTTCTCTCTCGTCTGACAAATCAGAGGCCAGCAGTCTGTTCACGTCACGCTAGTATCAGTTCAGCTCGCTTTGACCCAAGGCCGAGGACGGTCCCAAAACTTGTGCCTGGCTCACCCGGTTTGATCCGCGTCTGGCATGTGGAAACAAAAGACTGACTGGGTAGACCAGGCACTGGGCCGGGCCAGAACTGCCAGTGGGAAAGGCAACTTATCTGAGCCGTGATCAAAACAGAGCGCTGATGTATGCTGAATTCTTCTCACATAGAAGAGTTTATTATCATCTCACTTGTCACTTTTCAAAAAAACACTCTTTGTGGTGAAGTATTTTGATCTTGGGAAACACACCTGGTAAAAGAAGGAGTTTCTGAAAGCATTGTTGATATAGTTGTTTGCAGGAAGACTTGTTGTTATTTGTAGAGTAACCACTGGTGTCTGTGGAAACAAAGGTCATCATTTTTTAAAACAGGTGCTAAATAGCCAGTACAAGCTGGAAAATATAGCTATTTATGGACATGTTGCACCTAATGTAGCATTTGAAATTGCGTCCATTGCATTATCAGGGCCCCAAATGTTAATGAGAAAACGCTGCGTGAGTAAAACATGTAGAAATGACTGCTGATCCACTTTAGCATGTGCTATTCTTGTGTACCACATCAGGACGCTTAAGGTCGTTCCTAAACATGTCAAGTTAACTACCCCACACATATGGTGCCCTTGGTCGTGAAGTTATAACTGCTGTCATGAGTGTTTTTGGTTCAGCAAGTTAAAGAGGTGAAACTTTATAAAAAGCAAAAAAGAAATGCGAGTATGAAAAAATAGCACTAACCAGTTGTCGATTGTGTAAAGTTTGCATGAGAAAGAGTCCATGCTGAAGGACCAAGTATTCTCTGGGATTAAGGCTTGAGGCACATAAAGGGGTCAGCTCGCCTTCACATTCCCACTGTGCATCCAGGACGTCCACAAATGCTTTAGTCTTTTCTGTAAATAACAAAATACGCTGACATGAATATTGATGAATGTTTCCATGTAAGTCGGTGTACAAAATTGTTGCAGCGACTTTACACAGATTAAAGTAATTTAGTTCAATCCTGAGGCGCTGAAGGGGAAAAAAAACAAAAAAAAAACAGCCAGAACACACCAGGAAATGTCTGCCATCTGGACTTTCCTGAAAGCGCAAGACTGTTTAGCAAGCTGAAACTAAATGCATGCTGAAAGCTTATGGCGTCTTAGTTTTGCAATAATGTTTAGCAATAATTTGTTTTTAAAAAGGCACGTTCTTTGTAGTGTAATTTGTAACTTTCGAACATGGTGTACAGAACACATTTGTTTATGTTAGTGGGTGTGGCTTATTTATTTGGCTGTGCAGCTAATTAGACAGCAAAGCCCAACCCACCATGATGGTCTCCTCTTACATGACCAGTCGCACAGGCCCAAGTCTTCATCTGGAGCTCTACCCCCTTCAGTTTGTGAAACAGGGGCGACTGCTCCAACAGCTTGCTCCACTCATCCTCTTGGACACGGGGGGAATAAAAGATGAAAGATAAAATTCAACACATGCCCTTCCTATAATAGCGCGGGCGAAGCTGGTTTCAAATTACCTGGCAATAATGGAATAGAGATATTTTTGGCTGGCTCCTCCTTCATTGTTTGACTTTCTACAAGAAAAAAGAATTATGATACTAAGGCTGCAATTAATCACAATTAAATCAAAATCACATTTTTGCAAAATATGAATCCTGAACTGTAGGGCTGGAAAGGAGATGGGTGAGACTGTTGAGCTCCATACTTGTTAGAAAACTCCAAAATGTGCAGTGACAAATAATACAGTACAAGTTGAGTCTAGACCAGGGGTGTCAAACTCATTTTGGATCCAGGGCCGAAATTCATCTAAGATGGCAGGTCGCAGGCTGCACATATTAAATAGGAAAATACCATTGACCAAACATATTTTTAAAAATATATTAATAACAATAATGAGCACTTCTTTGTGTAGGTTCTCAGTCGTACAGGAGTTGTCCATCTTAGGCAAAAAATTCTTTAGTCTTCATCTGTACTCTGTAGGTGAAGTGTAGGACATTTCGATCTTAGTCCAAAGAACATTAAGCTGTATAATACAATAATGAGCACTGTATTGATTCACCTCACTCGATCAATATTTTACAATTGGACAAAGCCCTACTGTAGCCTAATGAATATTGCAGTAATAATGGCTTACACTTGTATTACAAGCCTGTGCCACCAGGGCTGTAGCCAGGAGTTTAGAAATAGTATGGTGAAAATATATTTATGTGGGGGGTCTGGATGTCCTCCCCCAGGAAATTTAGAATTAATTTGTAATTTAGTGCAATCTGGTGTATTTTAGATTACCATATTCTACAGTATTTTAATCAGTCTTATTACACAATGACACAGATAAACAAAATTAGAACACAGGCTACATTATCAATACTTTACTCTTAAACAGCATTCACAATTTTAAAGCTGGTATTGATTAAAATGTATCATATTTATTTATCCATTGTTTTATTTATTTATTTACTGTCAAATTGGACATTACAATGTGTCTGTGAAGCTTCTGAGGTGACATAAATGGATAAATGTATTGTGTTTCCTGTCATTGGGGCCTGTCATTTCGGTCTCCCATCACAGTGACCAGGCTCTACCCTGCTTTAGCTTCAGAAATATGACAGGATCAGGGATAGCAAGGCTGTATGGCCATAAGACAGTGCTGAACAGGTGTGGAATTCCTTCCTTTAAAATGCCATAACTCTTGACAGGAATGGGCTAGAGACTTTTTTTTTTTTTTTTTTTTTTTTACATGTTCAGAAATTTGGGCTGTACGCGCCGTGGGCTGTTTGACATCCCTATAGAGTGTCTCAAAAACTACAATCTATGGACATGCATGGCCTAAATAGTTTTGATTTGATTGCAGTAAATTCTGCAGCGCCAATTAAGAACATACACCTCATTAGATACAAAATGAGCTAAAGTGATGTCCCATAGGTTACGTTTACTGA
>OMNZ01108101.1:10366-24125 GCA_900303255.1 Lesueurigobius sanzi
ATGGCTCAGTTTAATGCTCTGCTGCAGTGCGGTGTTTTGGCTCAGAATAATGAAGTCTCTCTTTTGTGTCTGTAATTGCTGCTGCGCCTTCTATTTTACAGATGCTAATTAGTATAGTTACTTTTTACGTGGGATCAATACACAAAGAGTAGCAATTTTGGTATCAATATATGGATACTATGGCATCGATCCACCCATCCCTCAAACACCGGCAGCGGTTAGAGCTCGTGCTTCACAGTAACAAGGTCCCGGGTTCGATTCCCGGGCCAGGACAGGGCCTTTCTGTGTGGAGCATGTTCTCCCTGTGTCTGCGTAGGTTTCCTCCGGTTTCCCCTACCACTAAAAACATGTACAATAGATCAGGATGAATGTGAATGAGAGTGAATGGTGGTGGAAGAGGGGTCAATCCGTCACCATGAGGTCAATGAATATTGTCTACAGTTTTGAGATATTATTTTTGTGAAACTTGGTAAACGGGCTTAAAAGTGCAATAGAAGTGTAAGCCATTAATATTATCACAGCTCCAAAAATACACCGGCAAACTGACCATATACACACCACATGTTAACTTCTCTTTAGGCATATAAAGTCTACAGTTTAGTGCCAATTCAGATCAGGGAGGATTATTACGGTTTCCATTAAAATAGAGTCATTGCTTTCTGACAATTAAAGCATCATTTTTGATACTTCACCTGTCCATTCCAAACTAAATATGTCTGGCCTTTATTGTGGTTTGGTGTATCCTGCCCAGCCAGGTCTCATCCGTTTAGTCACATGCCATTATTAGTAGCAAACACAACACAAAGAGATAAATAACACACACAACTGTTAGTGAACAAACTCAACTCTGCGATCGTCCATTCAAGAATCGCACAACTCATGCCAACAATGTTTGTGAGTAATATGTCCTTCAAACGAACCTCGACAAACAAAGCGCTCTTAATACTAGTTATCCGGCTTGTTATTCGTGTTACGGCCAGTAGATAGAGCTGTTTCCGCCCCCACGTGCAGAGATGTGAGGCGAGTCAGGACAGAACTTTAGGAGCGTTAGTAAAAAGTGACGACATGCAAAAAGAAGAGGAAGAGAGGCAGCCAGAAACATGTGTATGGACACCTACAGAGGGAACGACAGAGGAGAAAACAGGATCAAATCTCCATTGTGATTGGTGACACTGAATAAAATGGACAACAAATTGATTAATAATAATTCTAAATGTAAACCCACATCAGGAGTTCTTTTCTTTCCTTCATCAGTGGGAAACATTTAGATTTAAAATGAGGCATGGACAAGACACCAAATTAAGAACACATGATTTAAAAGAACGCTGGGCAAAAAGTCAGGTTTCATGTAGAGAATGAAAACCGAAAAGAACGTTTTCTCATCATGCAAATCAATTATAATTGCACTGCAGGGCACAAGTTGACAGAATACATGCTCAAATCTCAGGCAAAACAAGAGGAGATAAAGTATTGTGTTAATGTGCACTTCAGGCTAGGGCTGCATGACCAATCACAAACAAGTTGAAATTACAATCAGAATGTAATGTGTGATTAGTAAATTGCAAATGCTGCAGGTCTATTGCTTGTACAATATCCCCAGCAAACAAATCCAGTGTGTTTTATGCAAATAAAACTAAATACCAACCAGGTTCTCAAATGCATGTCATTCTTGTTTAGCAGTTCATATTTCTACACCCACATGTTAAACTTGGGTAAACATAGTCGCTATTGAAATGATTATATTTTTGTAGAATCCTGCAGCCCTACTGCAGGTCAGACACTTGCATGCATGTGTCCACACAGTTACCTGCCTGGAAAGCAGCCTAGCTGTTATCTGGCTCAGCGCAGTGACACATTGCAAAGAGCAAAGAGATGCAGAGGCCTGGCTGGAGCTGAGGCAGAGACCAAGACAATATGACCAACTCAAATCCCACAAAAACAATGCACTTCCCAACACCCTTCCCTCCAGTGCCCTGTAAACTCTGCTTTAAATACATTCAAGGAAAGAAGAGGGCCACTACCACAGGCACCACAGGTCAAAGAGAGTGCTAAGGCAGGTTCAAAGGACCAGAGGGAAGCACAAAGGAAAGAGGAGCATCTATGTTAAAAGTGACTACAGCTTGTTCTATGCATGAACCTGTTCAAAACGACCCTGCGCAGCTGGGCCTTAAAACTGCGCAGCAGCTCCAACTTGAGGAGGTTGTGACACAGGCAAAAGGTGCATCTGTTGCACGTACATGAGCAGCGGAGACGGGCATGGCTGCGGAGAGACAGACAACCGCTTTCACCTCATTTAGACAACTAACAGACAGCACAGACAAAGGTTTAAAGTTGAGTATTACATACAGTATACAAACGAAAAATTAATGAAAGGATTTACTGTGCTGTCTGGAAAACAGAACCAACAGACTCATCAAAAAAAATTGTATACACCTTCATTCTTAGCTTAAAAATGATAAATCTAGTCATTTTAATCCATCTTGTCGCCCTGTGATCTACTGAATTATCAATCACAAAATAAAACTGCTTGAAGCTTTTCCCGCGAGAAAGAGGTCACCATAATGTTTTAGGCTGTACTTACGGATACATGGCCATCGTGGTGAGTCTGGTGTAGAGGTCTTTGCTGGGCGCTTCAGTCGAGTTGCATGTGAACAGCTGAGGCGGGTGGAGCTTATGTTTGCGGCAGAAATCGTGCGGCGACAGACTGTAGTGCTGCCGGACTTCATGCAGATCAGACTTGGCGGAAATAAAGACACAGGGCGTCTTGCTATCCATAAAATATTGCTGTAGTGAAAAGAAAAGTGCACAATTATTACCATGTATACAAATGTCTCAAACATGAAGAAGGGAAAAAGCATAATATCTGTTTACCTTGTAGACTTTGGCAGCATATTCAAAGGAGCGAGGATTATTCACGTCGTAAACCAGGCAGACAACATCACAGGCCAAATCAGCCTCCGACAGAAAGTCAAAATCTGGCATCACCTCGTGGAGCTTGAGGCCACATTATTTGAAGAAAAGAGAAATATAAATAATTACAATGTATCCTTCAGTCACTATTTCATTTCAAATTCCACTTAAATAACAATTAAACCCAAACAATAACCTAGTGATTGAGAATGTAAGCACAAAATAAATTCAAGATATAATACGGAAGACTTAAAGCTAGCCGTTTTTGTGGATAGATATATTTGAAGCAGTCCAGTTAATAAGTAAATGTAAAAAAATATATATATTACAGAAATTCTACAATGCAAAAACTAGTAAACATTAATAAACAGGTCTTTACCAGCAGGTACTTCTCCTGACCATAGACGTATGTTGTGCTGATGGCGTAGAGCGACTTGTGGTCTTCCCTGACCGTCCTCTGTCGCTGTGAACAACAAGAACTCCTTGTTACACTGCCATAACAAACCATCTACACGTTTACAAGAGGCTGAACCATTATTTCTTTCTAACCTGGAGATTCCTGCCCAGAAAGGCCTGAAGAAAGCCACTCTTCCCGCTCCCTCTCGCTCCCAAAACATTACACCGGAAAACACTCCGCTGGGTCTGCTTCTTTTGCAGGTCAATGCGCTTGTTACGGGTCACTGTAAGAAAAGGGAGAGAGAGCAAGAAGTGTCAGAGTGAGGAGAAGGAACGGCTTCAAAAAGGAAATGTCGACTCACCCGTAATGGCCGCTGCCTGGGACTCCTGTTCGTAGATGATGGAGTATCCCAGGTAGCCCAGATACTCCAGACTACGCTGCACGTCTAAATAAGTCGTGAGCCTAAAAAACAACGAAACACAAGGTGATATGAGATTTAAAAACAGAGATAAAACTGCCCTTAAATATGAACTTTCACCTGGAAACATATTATGGCCTAATCTTTACAACAGAGTGTGATTATTGCACTGATTCAAAGTTTCTCACATAGAACTACAACTGTAACATCAATGACTATTTTCTTAAAATAAATTATTCTTATATTGTGGCGACAACATCTCCACTTCAGTAGCTCTTACAGACACCAAACGTTCCAGTAGGGATGCCAAGGTTAACCGGTTTATGATTACCACGGTTATAAAAGCTCACGGTAGTTTAATTGTGAGAATTGTAGAATTGTAATTGTACAATTAATCGTTTGGCATAAGCTGTAGTGAGTATCCACACGGAGCAAACTCAACGTTAAAAGGCTGAAGAAATGGCATCCAGTGTTTGACCAAAAATACATGTACTGTAGTCAACGATAGGTTAATAATAAATACAATGAGCATAAAGAAAACCGTATCCATCTTCAAAATAAAGTGAAACAGCAAAAAATCCTTTTTTTTAAATTTATTTTTAACATGAGCTGAATGTTCAATAGGATTTTAACTAAAAATACAATTAAATCAATATAGAAATGTACATATGCCTTTTTTTCTTTTGGGCAGTACTTTTGGTAAGGTTTTGAGAAACTCTGTATTCTTTTCCACAATTATGATAATCGTGAATAATCGTAAATTCGCTATATTTTTTCTCTTCCTCTCTTAATAATGACTCTACTTTACAGTCTTGTACTTAACAATATTTTGAAGGTTTGTTCAGAGGGATTTTTCAATATTTAATTCCTAGCCTGATTTATTAAGTTTTGAACCCCAAAAACAAGGCGAAATTAGAATTTTTGACAGATTTATTCACTAATAACTAGCTCATTCAAAAAATAAACAAAATATCCTAAATTACTTCTGAACAAATCTTTTTAACTAACGTATCAACAAAATAAAACCACAAATTTAAACCTGGCTCTATCCATTATTTAGATTTCGTTGCTAGAAATAGAAGGCAATTGCGGGGACAAAATATCTAATTTCTATATGAAGACATAAAATGACAGAAAACTTCCTATACATTTTTTCCCCAAATGTGTGTCCGTGATCTACAGCTAAATTTTCACCTGCAGTGTCTCGCCTAAAATCAGGATAGAGATAACATTGCAGGTCTACCAGCTAAATGTCAGAGTGTTTGTGTGTATTTTTAGCAGATACACACTCACGTCCACTGAGAGAGGTATCCCTGGTATGTGATCCATCCTTGATCATTAGTGCAAACTGTGTTGTTGACGTCAGGGCCCCAAGGCATGTAGGGAAAGACTTTGAATAAGTCCTTCACCTCTTCAGGAGACAGCGCACAATCTCTGTCCTAAAACAGTGACAGACAATGAATGTAATGGAGTTGTTACAAAATTTGAGTCTTGTACTGAAAATTAGGGAGACAATTTCTACACTTCTCGCTCACATTGACGATGTTAATCAATAAAATTTCAAACTAACTTCTATGTTTTCATGATGCTTGTAAAAAAAAAAAAAAGGTGCATGTTCCCCTCCTCGATCCGCCACCTTATCGTGGTGGAGGGGTTTGGGTTCCCGAATGATCCTAGGAGCCCTGTTGTCTGGGGCGTTATGCTCCTGGTAGGGTCTCATCTGGCAAACAGGTCCTAGGTGACGGGTCAGACCAAGAGCGGTTCAGAAGCCCCTTATGATGACAGAGCATCGAGACAGAAGCCCCTTATGATGACAGAGCATCGAGAACTGTTATGTCACCCAGAGGTGAAGGAGCCTCATGGGGCCGTCCTCCTATGGACCCACCACCTGTAGGAGGAGCCATGAAGGGACTGGTGCAATGTGATCACTGCCCCCCGCGGAAGTGGAAGATGGGTGGATGATGTACAGCCACAATTATTAGCCTCCCTTAAATTTTGGAACATTTTCTCAAATTTCATCCAAATGTTTGAAACTTTGATGAAAACTGATCTTATCAAACATTCACCAGTGCTATTTAGAAGCTTTTGGCACATTTTGGAATATAAAATACATGTTTAGGTTGTCTTTAAAAGAAATATAGGTAAAAATGAGTTGCTCACATTCTTCAAATATTAGCCCCCATGACAATTTTTGCTTCCAAACACACCTAATTAACCAATCAGCTTTTAAACCACACCTATGCAATCAGTTGGCTTCCTAGCAACACCTGCAGTCAATTGGCATTCAAACTGCATAAAAGGACTCCAAATAACAGGGCACCTGAACACCAGAGGGGGACTACTATTTCTCACCATGATAAAGACCAAAGAAATGAGTCTGGAGCTCAGAAAGAACAAAGTGGAGGCTCATGGTAAGGGCTACACTGCCATTTCCAAGCGGTTCACAGAGTCTAGAACTGCAGTACGTTGCATCATTTCCAAGTATAAGGAGTCAAATTGGAGAGGCCCGCACAGAGCCCAGACCTCAATCCTATAGAGAATCTGTGGCGGGTGCAGAAAGTGAATGTCCATGCTCGGAAACCATGCAATTTGGACCAGCTAGAACAATTTGCAATGGAGGAATGGGCTAAAATCCCTCAGGAGACATGTGCAAACCTAGTTAACAACTACTCAAAGAGGTTGTTGTCTGTTGTGGCTCAAAAAGGCTACACTATTGACTATTAATGGCTAATAATTTTGGACGCATCATTTTTGCCCTTTTTGTTTAAACTTGGTGTAAACAATAATAATATCTTATTTAAACTTATTGGACATTGTCTGTATAGTGTTTCTAGAATAACAAACATTTATTGTTTATGGTCATTTTCATGGAGAAACCAAGAGTGATGTCTATCTTTATAAGGGCTAATAATTGTGGCTACGACTGTATGTTGAAAAACAACCCAACAATGACTACGGTGGCCCACGAGTCTAATTTTCTCCCCATAGTCTAAAAATAAGATGAAGAATAAGAAGGAACGAGAAATCGCACTATTATCATAAACATAGAAAATTGTACTCGAGTGATAAATAAAATTGTACAGTAATCAATATTCTTACTGCCCAAACAATTGTACAAACAAAAAAACATTGCATTTGGATCCCCGGGGCTCCCCTAGTCTAAACAGAATTCTGTTGATTTAGGATATATTTTAGTGCATTATTGTAAAGTTATCAGTGCATATTTTCTTGCCAATAGAAAAGAAATCCACTGATGTATAAAAATATTAAATATAAGAGGCCTGACAACATTTTAAATCACATTTTTATTGATTTGCTCTGTAGTATTTACTAAAGCCAGATCATCTAGTTCAAGTGTAAATTCGTTTTTGATGACACCAATGAGTTCACATACTTTGTCATGTTTATCGAAGACACTTTGAAGGAAGAGGTAAGCGTTGTGGTTGAGCTCCGTGGTGCAGTCTGGAGGAATCTTTACACTGGAATGAGCAAGCACAGCAAATTTGGAGTTTCTCATTACATTGCACCTTTCTCATACCAATAATAAAGCGATTCCCCCTCACTCACATTGGAAAGAGGTACTCCTGCGTCAGCTCCAGGTCATCGTCGTATCCGAACCTCCTCAGGACGGTCCAGGTGGTCTCATGGCGCCCCCGCTGGATGAAGAGGGTATGGAGGAACAAGAAGCCTGCAGTGACAGAAACGTCAATAAACCACGTATTACAACATTAGAACTGGAATAAATGAAACCAATGTAACCTTTAAGTGAGAGCCCATTGTCTTTGACCCCATCGTTCATGTTCCGTCTGACCACGTTCTTCACATCCTCCAAGGCCTGGGGCGCCAGCGGAGTATTGAAACACGTCCTCTGCAAACGTTACACTCCAGAATGTGAGGTTTGTGCCATGTCTAAACTTGCGTCACTAAACTGGTTTTGTAATTTCATATTTTTGAAATAACAGTCAGTCGAGAGTGGTATGCAAATCTGTGAGAGCTAAAGTAAGTTACCTGGAAGAAGTTGAGTTCATTGTCGTTTAAAATGCCATCGTTGTCCAGATCAGACACTTTGAAGATTCTGGTTAAGGCTTTGATACAAGATGGCTTCAGCTGAAAAAAATAAATGGATAATAAAAATGAATTAAAATGCTTTGAGGACGAGCCTGCCCTGCCCGCACGTGGATTCCTGATTGATCTTTTCAACAAGCTCACCTCTTTTTCCTCTGGGCAGTACAGGGGCCCCGTCGGATGAAGCACTGCTTTCTGAGCGTAATAAAACAGCTCAGAGATATTCTTCAGGTTCTTGGCTGAACACTGGAGAGACAAGAAAAAAAATCCGTAAAACATGTTTGAAATGCGAGGTTGTGAAATCACAAGCAGGATTTGTCATATTATGAATACATTATAAGCTAAATAAAAAAACACATCTTTGAGTTTCACTGGCCTTGAAATACCCTGCCTCAGCAAACCCCCACACTGCACCACTGCCCAGATCACCCAGGCTGCAGTGTGTGTGCCTCTCCTCACGTCCCTCCGATGGCCCGCTTTTAACCTCGTAATGAATCCAGATCAGGACTGTGTGACTGAGACGCTCTCATGTGACAAACAGTAACACAGACAGATCGCAGTTTCCTCTCTGCCACGTCTGGCCTCCGCTCACTGGGTTCACATACCCGGACCACTGGGTGCACAGCGCAGTAATATAAATCTTTCAGCAGAGGCAGGAGCTGGACAGAAGCCTGAGAAGCCCTGCTTCTCAGGCTTCTGTCCAGCTGCCTGTCTGTCCTGCCTCCTGCCAACAAATGTATTGTTGTGACCAATTAGAGTAAGGCAAATAACATACATTTAAAATAATTTCAATTAAAAACAAAATAATAAGTCAAATGATATGCGTTAATGTTTTTATATCATTCATAAGACCTTGATAACTGCTCTTTTCAGCTGGGCAGTCTTTGCTTTGCTGACACACATTAACATTCCTTGACCATAATCACGTGCTTGGCCCATAGCAGACAGTACACCAACAGACAAGTGTGACAGTCCATCTCATGTCTCCCCTTATATCCAATATAATGTATGATATATAAAAGAGATAACACACAATGTTTCTAAAGTAATAAAATAAATCCAGAATTTGAAAAATATGTCTTACCTCCACACACGTCTCGATATCCTGATACTGATTCATGATGGGCAGAATGGTCTCCATGCTGCTGTGTTCAACCAGATCTGACTTGTTCCCCACAAGGATCAGCGGTACTCTGCACAATCAGAATCAGAACATCACATATTACACGTTATACCGTTAGTCTCAAAAATAATGAGGTCAACAAAAAGATCAGCCGCTCACCTGCTGTCTTTGTCTATTCTGTCGTTTATGAGCGGGATCCAGTGACTCGTCACCTACAACACAACAGTTCACAGTCATCATCACAGACCATGCTACAGTGTGTTCATGTGGATTTGTTTAAGTTTAAAGCCTCACCTTTTCTATTGATTTCTTATTGTTGACGGAGTAAACTATGCATATAACATTGGCCTGGAAAAAATTAGAAGCATAACACTGATGAGCTTAAAAAAACAAAATCAAGTTCAAGCATTAGAGTAATGCCATCTTATGATTCCAACCTTTGAAATCTCTTGATAGAGCTGTTCCTCTGATTGTTCAGCTTCTGTGGGGAAACACAAAGAGCGTTTCAGACAGAAGAACAAATATTACACAATGTTTCATGATGGTGACCTTGTCCATTACCTGAATAGTCAACAATGTGAGTAGGCACTCTCTCAGGGGTGACATCTGCTGGGATGGTGATCTCCTCAGCACGCAGAGGAACCTAAAGGAGGCAGAAATGAGCAAGTTCATCATGATACATAGAGTGGGCGATAGGAGATGGTGAAGATGGAGATACAGACCTCGTCAGGAAACTCTTCACTGACCAGAGACATGATCAGTGATGTCTTCCCCACTTTCGCTGTATGGACACACAATGCAAACATTTTAGTTGTGTTATTACATGCATTTAGCAGTCAAATGATGTTGACCATGTGAGGTGGGTAACATTTAGGCCAGACTAATGTTGAAGAAAAAATGCTGCTCACTGAATGACATAGTTGTGCTCAAAAGTTTACATACCCTTTAAATCTTTTGGCTTTTTTTCATGAATGATGACACAAAAATCTTTTCCCCACTCATGGTTAGTGGTTGTGCGAAGAACTGAGTGGACAATTTTGAAATCATAATGAAAACTCCTCAAATGTTTACCTGACCTTCAACAGGAAAATTGTTCAGGATCAAAAAAAGGAGAAAAACTCACTTCAGTGAATCAGTTTTTTTCAAGTTGCACAATATGTAAACTTTTGATCAGCGACATTTGGCTAGTTTCTAATTGAAAAGCGTAAACAAACAGGTTTTTTGGCAATAAATGGCTTCACGCAACCACTAACCATGAGTGAAATAAAGGTTTTTGCCTTGTTATTCACATTCTATGGAATGCATGTCTACATACCCTGACAGTAAACCTTTGAGCACAACTGTATAGTATCTTCACTGTTGGACACAAACACATGCAGACTATTCAACATTAAATTTGACACAGCACTTGGCAGTCAACACTAGCCTCCTAAACTGAGAATGTGGGCCAGTCGAGTGTTAGATCTGCACAGTCTGAAATATAAATAGACTTCACATGGTATAACCTTGTAATAACACAACATTATTACAATCACAGGCAACAACCAAGCAATGGGGCTGAGCTGCTTCACTGGCCGTCAACCACATAATCAAACATATTCTATTTACAAAGTCAACTTCCAATCACATGGGTCACTCAACTAAACACTGTTAAATGGAGATCCTTGTGGCAAATACGTAGCAGGAATGCATAAATGAGTAAAGTCAAATATAACATATGATCAAATACTTGTCAAGCAGATGGTATCACATTAATTCAGTCTGCTAGCTGTAGCCACTAGCTCTCATTTAGCACACCATCTGAATATTTCACAAACGCCATTGCTAGAATATAAACAACTTACGTTCCCCCACGAGTAAAATCCTCACGTCCTTTCTCATGTTGGCGTTATCGCAGCAGAAAGGACAGACTTTATTCGTTCATGTAGTCCTCTGGAAACCTTCTCCAGCACTTCACGTAAGTCCAGGCCTGCGCATGCGCACTGAGCCCCGCCGCTGTCAAACTCTCCGCGCCTTTGTAGGACAAAACGGACGGACAGATCTTTTCCTCGCCTCGCCGTCTCTGTTCAGTTTGACTATTTGTATCTTCACCAGCTACTGAAATCAAAATGCAATACGCAGTCCGCGGCTCTGTAGTCCCAAGTAATAAAACTAATTTATGTTTCCAAGCGCTTACCTAGCATCATCCCACGGCTGTTCTGTGAGCATGCCTGACCTAACCGGCTACTACAGCAAGCCCGTGGAGACAAACTTCATGGGATGTCTTTTCGAAAGACGTGTTGAAATGCTACCCCCTAGCGACTGTTTGTGGGAATGGACGGCACTACTGCGACTACAGCCTGTATTTTACGCTAGATTTCATTATATTTTAGAAAGACAATTATCGCACACTGCCTGACTTGGATATAGTATGTAAAATAATAATGTTGTATTATTTATTGCATTGTCTTATGGGAAGATGGATAAATGTAATTCATGGGCAAGGGCATGCACGTACCATGTATACTTGCTTATGGAACTGAAAATAATCCACACCTAAAATGACTATGGAATATGTACAATAGCACGAGGCTGAAACATAAATGAATGAGGGGTAGGCGCACATAAGCTTCAGCCTACTCCTTTTGAGCCTTAATTGCGATGAAATGTTCAACTACTGTAAGAACAAGAATGTAAACCGCTCAAATAAACAGTTCAATCACCAATCACCAATCACTTGCAAAGTATATTTATTTAGGACAAAGACAACGTTTCGGCACTATGGCCTTCCTCAGGCAAATGACTGAAGAGCTCCAGCTGGCACCTTAGAGCACCCCCAGTGTGGCCCACAAGTTTAAAAACTGCTGCACAGTGCACAATAACAGTGCGTGATATAATTCTGCTCAACAAACACACACATTGTACATCTTCAGGCAACACAAATAGAAGAGTAACAATAGAAATACAAAACCTTATAGAACAAATAGCCACCATTAATAAACAAGTTCCTCCCTCGTCTCCTACGCACCTGCCCTGAGGATTTGATGTGCGAAGTCCTTTTCTCAGAAGGACAATTCTAAAAGGCTACATAATTCAGTAATTACTATGCCCCAAGTATTTTTCCACCAATAATATATATCATAAACATAGGCATACTTTTTATACACAAATACAAAATAGAAATCATTATACATCAATTTCATTTTAATTGTAATAGAGAATACTCGGTACTTGGTGATGTTTACTTTTTGCGATTCATGTTTGCTTCAGCTGAAAAAGAAAAAAATGCTGTATGAGAGCAAAGTAACCTTCGCTTAGTATTAAATAATGTAAACAAATGTCATAAATTGAATGTAATAATGAGTAAACATAGCGTGAGCTCACTGGCGTAGTCCCGCGGTGCCATGCGCCGAAGCAGCACCTGTCGTAGAGCAGTCAGCCACTCTTTCTGCTCCTTCTCCTCCTCGCACATAAAAACATACTGACGTTCAGGCGTGTCCACTGTCATCCCGCACTTCCACTTGTTTCCTCTGGCAGATTTAGGAAGACACTCTTTTACCGAGTAGTCATTTGTCTCTGGACCAATGAAAATGGCCCCCAGCTCCTCTGCATCCTTTTAACCACCAAAAAATACAACAAAGTATGCATTTATTATTTAACATGTTGGTTGTTGAAATATAAATAAACTTTCCTCACCAGTGGGCTTTTGTAGTAGAATAACTTTCTGCTTTGAGAGTCCAAAACAAACCACCTTTTTTTAAAAGTCTCCCTTTGCTAGTGTGAGCATAAAGAAATACAGTGATCAATGGAGGAAAAAAACAATAAATAATAAATAATTCATTACAGCTTAATTGATAAAGTTAGTTACCAGTGGTCCTGTTTTTTCCATGAATCCCTCTTTGAGGTAGTTTCTGGTTATCATTGGTATTAGCTGACATAAAAGACACATAATATGCAACAATTATAATTTTTTTATGGTAGATTTTAGTTCAAAGTTATTTCAATCACCCAATGAAAGAAATTGTACCAAGTGTGAAGTTAGCACATTTTAGGGCTGAAACAACTAATCGATTAATGAAATAGTTGTCAACTATTTTAGTAATCGATTAATCGTTTCTGGAATATTCAGACTCAGACAGACTTAGGTCCAAATAATTCTAGGTAAAGCAGGGGTGTCAAACTCATTTGGGCCGTGGGCCATATATATTGTAAAGGGGAAAATACTACTGACAAAACATTTTTTCAATAAATTAATAATAATGATTAGCACTGTAATAATTCAACACATTTGATTTACATTTTAAAATTGTTCAAAGCCCCACAGGACTGTAGCCGAATAGATAATAATAATGGCTTACTCTTGTATTACAAGCCTGTGTCACCAGGGGGCCGTCCCCTGGTGACACAGGGGACCCAGTGCCCTCTGCTGGACAGGTGTGGAATTCCTTCTGTTTTTAGATGTTGGCTGCCCCCTAGCGACTGGAGTGAGCATTTTGGTTATTTATTTAAACATCCATAACTCCTGACAGGAATGGGCTAGAGGCTTACTTTTTGTTTTGACATGCCCAGTAATTTGTGCTCTACAATTCGCGGGCCAGATGAAGTCATCTCATATTTGGCCCGCGGGCCGCGTGTTTGAACACCTGTGCTCTAAAGGCATTGGCCATAGACCTTTCTCAGCTGACATCATCGGCAGCGGAACCCATGTTGCAACAATGGGTTACTACAAGCAATTCAACTCAAAACATTTTATATCTCTATGCTCTGACCAATCAGAGTCTTGTGGGCAGCAAAAGTCACATGACGGGTCCTGAGCTCCGACAAACAAGCATTTGTTCAGATATCGTTGTCTGACCTGACCACTCAA
>OMNZ01108101.1:25945-38164 GCA_900303255.1 Lesueurigobius sanzi
ATATCGGACCATCCCTAATATATACAATGCCTCTCGAAAGCACTAATACAACTTGAACTTTTGCACATTTTGTCATGTTTACAACCATAAACATGAAGATTTTATTTTGAATTTTTACTGAAAATTCTCACACAAGTAACAGACAACTGTGAAGTGAAAGCAAAATGATAAATGATTCTGTTATTTTTCAAAAAATAGAAAACTGAAAAGTATTCATACATAACAGCATGAGTTAATAATTTGTGGAACCCCCTTTTGCTGCAATAACAGCAGCAAGTCTTTTGGGGTATGACTCTACAAGGTTTGCACATCTAGAGAGTGAAAGTTTAGCTTCCGCTGCGCGTCGTGGTGTTCTAGACTCCGCGTCGTGCATTATAACTGTATAATGCACGGCTCCTTGTTGTTTAATCCTTACATAATGCACGACGCAGAGTCTAGACTCCGCGTCATGCATTATAACTGTATAATGCACGGCTCCAAGTTGTTTAATCCACTTATACCATGGTCCCACAAACTGAAACTGTTGTAATGTTGTCTGTTTACTGTCTGTGGGCAGTCATTTAAGTCCAGGACATTAGTTATTCCTGTTTTACATGATTTAACTCAAACTAGTTCCCCCACACTTTGCTTACAGTTACTAAAGCAACAGCTGTGGTGGAGTGATATAGAACATGATTTTACACTTGCTGTACTACCTGTCCGTATATAGGAAAATAATGCACAGCAGTTAGCATTGGAATGCTCACTCACTCAATAAAACTGTATAATGCAACTAATTATAGTTTACCTTAAGGCAGCTTTGAAAAGGTTTTGGCTTTGTTCCTGCTTTGTGCTACATGTTTGAGAACCAGTTTTATAGCATTCTGTCTGATTGGTTTACTCACAGTGACATCAGTGTAGTAAGTCAAACTGAAATCCCTTTCTGACAACACAAATTTCCTCTGGTTGAATTGTGCTTTCTCCTTCTCCTTCTTCCACAGTAGTCCTTCATAGAAACCTGGCGGACCACAATCGGGAGGTAAAAATCTGAATGAAATCACAGTGTGAAGAGTGCATTTAGATGTTTCTGAATTATAGGCTACTTCCTGCCAGAGAACAGGTTTTTCTCGTGCAGCCCTGCGTGGTACCAAGACCGACGTGTTGGGTGTGTGAGTAAACAGTAAACCTGTGGTGTAGGCGGGCGGGGGGTACTTGATTTCTCCACTGAACTCCAAACGTTCATATTTAGCACGAATCCACTGCTCTCTAAGAGCTCTGACAGACAAATGGAGTCAAATTAATTAACCTGGTGCCTTTGACTAAAACGTTCACACTGATTTTTTATTCTTTTTTGTCATGACAACTTACACGCTGTCGTTCGGTTGGGGACGATAGTAATAACACGGTACAGCCTTCTCATACACTTCACGTGCCTTGGCATTCCCATTTGATTTCATAACCTTCAAAAAACAATAAACAAGAGGTCAACATGACAGTAATATAGCCAGGACAGTTGTTTATAAAGCGTATTGATGGTTATATGTGTATTATATGTTTATTGTTTGCAAAATCACATCTCGGTAGGCATGTACTAGTCAAAATAGAAATAGGCCTATATCAGTGTTGCAGGTGTCAAGCCCTGGTCATAGAGAGTGGCATCAGCACACAACTCTGGCTTTTTCATTTTCTTTTGTGCCTCAAAAAATGTTCTGTCTGAGAATACTTTTTACTAAACACAAATGTTTTGAGTAGCCTGAACACATGTGTATTCTGTGGTGTAACAGTGAGTTTACCTCCACCATACTGTCCTCCCAGTTGTCCAGATTAATGGACTTGACTTTGCTGGAGAGATTGCGATGGATCCCAGAGCAGTTGAGACACACGAACACACCGAGCTTATAGGATGCCCATTCTGGATCTGAGGTGACATCAGCAGAACAAGAAACAAATCAGTGGTTGTTGTGGTTTTCTAAAATATTCCAACAAACAAGTGTCACACTGACTGAGGAAGTGCTTAATTTGATCCGGCTTTTGGGGGAACGCATTCCGGGAAATCAGAATTTTGAGCTTTATTGGATCCGGGAAATAAAATACTCCAACAACTTTTAAATATGCAAATATTTTGGGCTGTTCCCCCATAAAATCCACCCAGTACACAAGTGTTCCCGAAAATCTGGATTTACAAATTAAGCATAAAATGTACATTTACATAGGATATGAAACATATCGTTGCTACTTTTACTTCATATACAGCTCCAATTGCAAACAAATAAAAAATGAAAGTTAACCGCATATTCCCCTCCGCAGAGCACGTACCAGGCGCACTACATTCTGCGCACACGCTGTTGTCCGGCTGCTTCACTAGTTCCACTAAAATCTTCCTGTTTCGTTCATGACCGGACATTTTGTTAAAAAGCAATGGCAGTCTTTCCGCAGGGAAATGTTAACATAGCTGAGCTGTCCGCCTCAACTCGAAATCTGGAAGTTGGTATGAGGCATGGCACAGTGCGGAGCATGCGCATTACGGCCCATTTATTTACACTTGTAGGCTATTACTAAAGGTGAGCTTATATTATGTTATTAATAGTTTCGCACGAAGGACCCCAAGCAGGGAAAAAAATAAAAATAATAAACATGACTTAGTACAAGGCAATAACCGACCTAAAAGACGACTTTATTTCTATTCCTTTTATCTATTTCCTTTTACATGTTTGTTTGATGGCACATTTCCGGACATTTTGCAACCTCTTGTGTGATTTTATCTTAATTTCTGCGTCAATAAAGACAAATCTCATCTTATCGCTTATTAAATGATTTTTTAAATTACAAATAATGGAAGAGGGAGCGAGTAAAATGAATTGATAGTTGTGGTCCAAACTCATTTCTAACTTTCTAAAATCGTGTTTCTTCTTAGAGATGAGTTTATAAGCATATTTCACAATTGGCGGGGTCACTTTTTAGGATCATAGTCACAGAAGTGCAAGAAAACTAGCCTGCAAACTCATGAGATTGACAATAAATGCTTTATATATAGATTTCCAGAAATATCTGAGTTTGCAATATACTAAAAAAGGAAAAAACTAATTTCATTCCCCTATTAGTAAAAAAAATCAGGTATAGTCCCTTTAAAAATGTAAATAGTCTATCCACATCAGGGGTGGCCAAAGTTTTTTCCATGGAGGGCCAAACTAGCGGGCAAAGGAGCAGACGCAATACTGTTTCACATGTTACATCTGAACAGATCTACTTTTTAATTACAGTGCTTTTGAGTAGGACATACTGTTTTGGTTTTATTCAGTCACAAATGCATCAAAAATGAACTCTCTTCATAAATCGTTGGTCGAACCAAACCCCTTTAAGGGTCAAATTTGGCCCTGGCTCACTTTGGGTGCCCCGATCCATATTATGCTTGATGTGTAGATGTTTGGGGGCCCCGGTACTGCACGAAGACCCTGCCTTGGCAACAACAAATTTACTCGAAAAAATAAATAAATAAGAGAATAGTGATGATTAACTTTTATTTGGCCACACAAAACTCATAGCAATGTGTATTTACAGATCTTAAAAAATTAACCAAAGAGATCACAGTGAAGCAATGGCCAGAAAACAGCATTTTAGCTGCTTTTGCAACTACAAGTGTTTGAAAAGTATGTTACTGTATGTAGCCTCCATAAGCCAATCGAATTTATTTATGTAAATTATTAATTGTTTAGAGTTAGCCATGAAAATCAACCTCTACTCAGATTAAAATGCCCCGCAAAAGACAAAGAAATTCTTAAGTGAAACTACGCACAAAATGTACAAAAATATACAAGACATAAAATCAAATATTTATATTAAGTTGAAGGAGTCAGTGCATTTGTTAAAAGCACCAAAGGTTTGCTTGAACAAGTTTAGTGAGTCGTCTTGGGACATCCTTCAGGCACTTCGTTTTCTTGTATGCTGCCAACTCAAAAGTCCACAAAAGAGGAACGCTGCAGTGAAGGCCGTCGTGGTCTAAGGAAACTCTCCAGCAAGGCGCTCCAGAGTAGACTTTTGCAGACCCAGGTGGATTGAGTCTAGGTAATGCAAGAACCTGTAAAAGAATGCACAATTGATTTAAGAGAAGGGACCGTGTGATAAAATAGTGTTCTGCTTATACAACAGCTGTGTATTCTGACCTCCTCTTCACTTTGCCCTGTTCCTTGAGCTGCTCAGATTTGCAGATCGTCCTCAGAGCTGGGAGGTAGTCCTGCGCCGCTGCTGCCCTGTTCCCCATTGAACCAAACACTCCCTTCACCTCCAGGTCATCCATTACTTCTCTCCTTTGCTTGACGACCCTGAAACAAAATCATATCACCACACCACAGTCAGTTACACAGTCAGTTCTTTTTTTCTAGTTACAGACAGATTTGTAGGAATTTTGACCATTTAAAAAAGGCACAATATTTAGTTCTGGATTCTTAAATTTTCATAACATTTGAGGATAGTTGAGGTAGAAACTATGAAACAGTCAAAATGCGGATTTTCCTGGTTTATGGTTAATCATCTTTGTAATTACCGACCCTTTCATTGTTTGTAAACATTCCAGGCTTAGCTGGAGGCGGAAAGCTAGATACCCATCTATTTCCATTGTAACTGTAGGAAATATCAGATAAAACCATATTTTATCATCTCAAATGAAATTCCTCTTGTTCTTGCACCATAAGCCACAACAGGACCACATTTTATTAGTTGTAGTTTTACACTTATTATCGCTAGTTTTAGTTTAATCTCATTCCTCTTGCTCACTTCCTGCCTCCAGCTGATGTCACTGATGATGTAAGCAGCGAAAGGGTCTATTAATCGTGAAACAAGACTTCACAAGTTAGATATCTTTTCTATCAACACACATGACAGGGTTTATGCCGGTAGCAGCAAGTTACATTTAATTCCCAAATTCTACATTTTTAATGCCAGAAATGCCACAAATTGGTGCGTATTTAATATTAATTTCCATATTCGATACAAATTTTGATACAACTGACAACTTTTAAACAGAAATAGTGTACAATTTCAGCAGTCTAGACCGTATTTTTGGACTTTTGCCAAACTTCTGCAGTAAAACTAGTTGAACAATGTCTTTATTTTCCAAGAATGTTTGATTTAGTCTATTTAATGCTGCCTAATGACATTTAAGGCCTTATTTTTTGACACAATTCACATGACTTAATGCTTTTTAATGCCGTGCGGAAACCCTGCATGAACTGAGATGAAATCTTTAAGATAATTGAAATCTGAGGACCCAATACCTAGCAAAACAATAATGTTCAATGAAAGTGGATTATAGTTTTAAAGCAACATTTATCTGAGGTGACATTACAGCGTAGCAGCAGACTTACTGAGGATGACAAAGGCCTCGCTGTGTAAAGGTACAGCCTTGGTTATGAGGAGCCACAGGAAGTGTAAGTTGTGCGGCTGCTTCCTCTCTCAGCTCTACATCCAGTTGTTGGACCTTGTGCCAGGCCTCGCCGACAGACACGCGGCACTTGCTAAAGCCGAGATTTTGCACTTGGGCGCTGATCTCAGAGGCGCACTCCTGCAACGGTCCACTCCTCCGCCTCTCGGAGTCTATCCTGGCCTCGTCTGTAAGGCCGTCTTTCACCACTGCAGAGCTGCGCGTATCCTTTACGATGTCGTCTTCATTGGTCAACAAGTCCACAAATGACATGTCATCCATAAAGTCAGCCAATGATTGAAGACATTGTAAAACAGGGACACTTTTTATCAGTTCCTCACGACTCAGAGGCTTTTTCATAACCGTCATTGGCGTCAAATTAACATTCTCCTTTACTTGAGGCGTGCTTCTTTGCTGCTTGATAGATGAAAAAGCATCGTCGGAGTCTGAATCTGACTGCAAAGTAGCCTGTTCAGACGGACATTGTCTCCTCCTGTTCGTTTTCATTCTGTTGGAGACTTTAACAGGACTGGCATCATCTGAATTATCATCTTCGATGTGTGATAGTTTAGCTTGTGATGGGAGTTTTTTAATCTGGGAAGGATTGGATGGAGCCAGGAGAAAGGGTCGCTGATGTGCGATGGTTAGTGTTGTCAGAGGTAGAGGTAGTAATGCTTCCATGTTATAATAGATCAGGTCCACTCCTTGTTGTCTGCTCATAGTCACAAGCTTTGAGCAATCAGCCTCTTGCTTCTGTTGACACAAACGTATTACAACAGGTAAGAATTGCCCCAAATCCAATTCAGTCTTTAAAATATCTTCTTGTGTGTTACCTTGAGCAGTTCCCAGATATTATGTCCAGGAGCAATATTAAGCAGCCCAAGCATACTCTCCGTACAGCCAGAGTCACTGACGGGGAGAGGGGCAGCATCCTTCATTTCATCATCTGACAATACAGCAAAAGCACCCGGCTTTTGTTGCAAAGTCTCTGTAATATAAAACAGAAAGCACATTTAGAATTAGAGTTATAGTTTATTGGCCTCTCGTGTCGATTCATAAATCAACATTGAGACCACATATTTAAACATATAGCCCTTTTTTCCCCCAATTGAATCTTTATTGTCAATTCCACTACACCAGCCATTCCCAAACTTAAGAGTGTCACGGCCCTCCTTATACATCCAGATTTCTTCGGGCCCCCGATGATAAGAACACACTATTTAAAAGAAAATGTCATGGTTTTCCAATAGGTTTTGCTTAATATTATTAATATATACATACTTATGTAATATATTACATACTGTACATGATACAAAGAAACACTGACAATATGTGGAGTGTTGGGAGTAACTTATTACAAAAGTAACTAGTTACAGCAATATATTACTTTTTTTCAGTAACTGAGGAATATATTACTTAAAGAAAATACAGTAATATATTGATCATTACAATTGAAGTAACTCAAGTTACAAGTGCAACTCCCCCCAAATAAGATGCAGCACCAAATCAAGTTGGACACTGGTGAAGAAAGAGGCTCGTGAAGCCAATATAATCAAAACAAACACAAAAGAAAGTGGACGACTGAGGAATAAATGTGTATATATATATATATATATATATATATATATATATATAATTTGTGTCAGCAGATAGTCCCAGATCCTGAAAGTGTAGTCTCCAAGCTTTCCAATGATGTGTAACACATGGAAGTCTGATCATATATGGAGAAGTTGTGACTTTTGAAGGTAGACCCTTTGGAAAAGCTACTCCTGAGATGAGCCCTTTCTTAGGTAAATGACATTATATTTAAACACATTCATATAAAGTTAATTATACATTTATTTTTGAGGTGATTGAATTGTGGACAACCTCTGGAGGTCCCCCTGTAGTGCTTCTGAGGGTCCCCAGCGTGTGCAGAGACATTGACTAAAAGGCAGACTTTTCACCACTTCACAGCTGGATGTTGTCTGTGAAGATGCTGCAGCACGTTTTGTGGTGAAACATCAGTTTTATTGGATCCCAAACCAATAATAAAAGTGTTTAAGCTCTTTATTGTTCAAAAGACGCCAAAATGTATGTATTAAAACATTATGTCCTCTTTGAATTAAGGTTCTATCAGACATATTTGTTGAAATGTAGTTATTCTTGGCTGGCATTTCATTTTAGTTTGGTACATTTCTGAGCTTTTAATGAGCAAATACACATGGGGGTGCTGGTGTTTGGAGTTTGGGTGGGCAGTTTCCCTATAAAAGAGCCTGAGTCAGTGGCCTTTGTGCTGCTGGTTCAGAGGTAAACCGTTTCTTACCGCGTCAACCTATCAACTTTGTGGAAATAACGTGGAATTAAAGAATTGTGCCACAGGGGCCAATAAAGAATATTTTAACACTAATTGGACTGGTTTGTTGGAGACACGTGTTGAGGAAAACCTTAAAAGCTAGCAGCCAGGAGGCGCCCAGCATAGGGCCGTTTCACCTCTACAATACAAGTGATTGAAAATGTTAACCTAAATATATCTTATTATTTTAAGGGGCTAATTACTTGACCTAAAACGGACTTCAATTCCAATCAAATATTTAGATCATTTACATTATTTTCCCTTCTCTATAATTTCCACTACACTGCCCAAGCTCACCGTTCGGGCAGCTGTCGGCGAGTGTGGATACGTGTTGCCCTCCTCTGCTGCGAGTCCAAAACTGCAGCTGCAACAAGGCCCTCCGTATGTCACAGCTGTTGAGACTGAGCAGAGCGCTGATGTCCTTCAGGTCTGTCCTCGTGTCCTCGGCTAAACACAGCAGCTGCAGGTAACTGGCGACATCCACCTGCACCAAAGACCACCAGAGCGTCAAAACACTACGGCTCAATGAGTTCTTAGGAAAACATTTGACTTTACTACTTACTACAGAGGGTGGTTCAAAGAGGAGCTCTTCAAAATTCCCGTCAAACATTGCACTGAAGGCTGGATCTGTACAACGAACGGATAATTTAGCACATTACAGAATAAAATCATTTATTTAAAGGGTTATTTCCAAGACTTACCACTGGTAGTGAGGATTACAGGTCTCTTGGTGGTCATCATAAAGGTCTTGATGGCACTTAAGAAGCCAAAGTCATCCTCAAATATAACATCCACTTCTTCGAACAGGATAAGAGAGGTGGCAGTCTTCTTGCTCAGCTCCTCTGGGTTACCATCTTTCTGGAGTGCATCTGGTGGAGACTTGTTAGATGTTTTCTTATTGTCCACTTCAATTGGCTTTTTCTTTGATACTGCTGCGATAAAGGGGGGAAAAAACACGTAAGAAGCAGGGAAAAGAGGGATGCGATGCTTACTTGAACTGAGAGAAATAAGTCAATTAAGCACCTGTCTGTTCTTCTTTCGTGCTAGGCTTCTCTTTGTTGCCCGGTTTAGACATTTTGAAGAAATTAGCCAATGCGGTAGGTGCCAGTCCTCCCCGTTTGGCTCCTCTCGGTGACTGTGGAAGCTTTCTTGGCGAAGAAACAGCTCTGCGAGGAGAATTGACCTTTCCTACGAACAATATACAGTAGGACATAACACAGGGTTTATACAGGTATCCCAAATACCAACCTATTAATACTACAAACGCCACAAATCAGTCCATATTTAATATAAATTTCCATATTCAATAGAAAATGTAATACAACAGACAACTTTTGACCAGAAATACAGTACGATTTCTGCCAAAACTCAAGTCTATTTTCCAAATTCATTCGCTGACAAAGATTTTTGGATAAAGAGCGAAACGTCCTACCATTCAACTACAGAGTACAGATGAAGACTGAAGAATCTTTGACTATTTTCCAAGACCTTTTGATTTAACAGGGTTCCTACTCTTTACTGGAAATTATTTTCCAGGTCATTTCCAGGATTTTCCATGACATTTAAAAGTGCAAAAACACATAAAAACATTGTGATTAGGTATTTTGCGGTCCTGACTCACCAGTGCCCCCTGTGTATGCAATCTAATAATGGCTACAGCCAAAAGCCTTTTGGTCTGAAGAGATTCGAGCTTAGACGTGTAAAGCATATTTTTTCTTGGGGGTTTGGGAGTCCTCCCCTGGGAACATTTTGAAATAGAAGATAATTTTTCCCATGTTCTGGAGCAGAATGAGCTCGTCTTTAGCCTGGTGTGGTGGGCAATGCATCGCTTACATTTATTTCAAACAGAAAAGCAAAGGGAGGAGAGGACAAAATGTTTTTCCATGACTAGAAAAGAGGCAGGTAAATGTTCTCAAGGTTTTCCAGGTAGAGTGGGAACCCTGTTTAATGCCCATTTTATGCCTTTTAATGACATTTAAGGCCTTATTTTTGACACAATTCATTTAATGCTTTTTAATGCCCTGTGGAA
Source organism: Lesueurigobius sanzi (assembly GCA_900303255.1). NCBI lineage: Eukaryota > Metazoa > Chordata > Actinopteri > Gobiiformes > Gobiidae > Lesueurigobius > Lesueurigobius sanzi. The sequence continues at coordinate 35,705 of OMNZ01108101.1, forward strand.
CCCCTGTAACTTTTGAAAACAACCAAAAGAAAGAGTAAAGTAAGGATGATTCCATACTTGGAGAGGACCCTGGTCGGCCTGCGCTGTAGCTGTTGAAGTAGGTGGGTTTGTGAGCGTTGACCCCTTGACTGTCCACCTGGTGAGACTGAGTGGCTTCTTTCAGCTGCGAGAGGATCAGACGGCCGCTACGCTGGGATGAAGAGTTCACCTCAAACACCTTAAAGATGTGAAATATGAAAACTGTAAGTAACAATATATTTGTAGACTAGTGTAAATTATTGATTACCTTAAAGCCGAGCTCTTGGGCGCAGGCGTACACCGCAGCGGTCTTCCCTGCTCCAGTGGGGCCCGTTATGAGCATTGTGTTACACAGCATGTCCTCCGCATCCCGCGAGTCCTCCTCTCCACACTCCCAGTCGGAGTCTAAATTAAAGTATCAGGCTTATTAGAAGAGCGATAGGGCTGGGGGATATGATAAATATCTAATCACGATCTGCTTTTTTGGGAACATCGTCATAGATTCAGTGGTTTTGTGAGCTCAAATACTGACACTTTCTCCACTCACTGCTTCTACTGTCAGGATTAAACCAGAACTAAACCAGGTCTAAACCAGGACTCAACAAGATCTAAACCAGAACTAAACCAGGAGAAAACCAGGAGAAAACTAGGTCTAAAATCTCACGGACTGAATCTGCATTAAACCAAGAAGTAAACAGGACTAAAGCAGAGACTGAAATCGAAGTCTGAAGAAGCACTAAACCTGGGACAGAACAAAACGACCATTACCCTGAGCTAAACCAGGACTAAACCCAAGGACTCGATCAGAAATATACCCAGAGTAAACTGGGTCCAGGACTGAAACTCGGACTAAAACAGGTCTTAACCAAGACTAAACCACTACAACACCAGGCCTAAACCCAAGAAGCAGATGACTTTAATCGCCTTTAAAAGAGAATATTCATGAATCATGAGAAAATCGAAATCGTGATTTAAGCAAAAGAATATTGTGATGAGACCTTTTGGCCATATCACCCAGCCCTGAAGAGCAACACAACACATTATATTAAAGAGCATTAGATCGCTTCTTCACTGGGAGTATATGGAACTTCAGCAGTCACATCAAGCATTTACCACATTGGTGTCTTTAATTTTGAGATCATCAAAACGTACCAACGTTCCCTTCATCTTGGTTCTGGCCCTTTTGCTTCTTCTTGTCTTCTTTATCGGCGCGGAGCTTCCATTCTTTCAGCCAACTGCAATATCAAGAAAAAAAAACATGAAAATATGACCCCTAACCAACAAAAACAGAAGGTGAGTGGTGCTTGTTTTTACGTGTGCAGGCGTCTGACTTTGGCCGTGTTTCCCATCACTTCAGACGAGTGCTGGGGCTGGTATTTCTCTGTCCACAGCGTGTCCTCCGTCAACACATCTGCAGTTTTGACAATGGTTACGACTTCACACAACACTTCACTAATACCAGTTGATGAAGACTGTTGTACATAACATAACGCAGAACATTTACCAGCTTTTACGGTCTTTGGTTCTGGAGAATCACAGAGTACAACGACCTCTACAGGGTCACTTTTTATCGCAGCCTCTTTCGACACAGACTTGGCTCCTCTTCTCGGCCGACCTTCCTTTTTGGCAGGTGCGCCCTCTGCTGGCGGTGCGCTTAGGTTTTGTTGTGAACGACCGCCTCGCTGCTTTTTGGCGACTTTGACCGTTTCGCCCTCGTCCTCTGCCCTCTTCCTTTTTCCTCCAGTGGCTTCAGTCGGCCGCTCGGGACATAACGCTTTGGAGACGGGAGATGGTTCTACAAAAAACAGCAAGAAAAGTATTCAACTGTAGCGTATAAGCCTGCTTTTTGGCACATCAGTATTTATACTTTATATTTTAAAACTTAAAACGATGCATGTATTAGGGCGTCACGGGCGGTATCAGTTATCGGCCGATACCGCCCGTGATTATCGGACGGAATTTTTTTTATCTCCATCTCGGCCCGCGAGTTGATTTCAACTGGCCCTTAACTTATAGAGCACACATTTTTGAACATGTCAAAAGAAAAAGCAAGTCTCTAGCCCATTCCTCTCAGGAGTTATGGATGTTTAAATAAATAACCATAATGCTCACTCCAGCCACTAGGGGGCAGCCAACATTTAAAAACGGTTCCACACCTGTCCAGCAGAGGGCACTGACACTCCACTATTATAGAAGCTACAAAAACAGAAGGGGTTCTGTCACTGGTAAAAGTTTTGTTTTTAGTGTTTTACAGCCCCCTGGTGGTACAGGCTTGTAATATAAGTGTAAGCCATTATTATTATTTATTAGGCTACATCCTGTAGGGCTTTGACCAATTTTAAAATATCAATCAAATGGTCTGAATTATCACAGTGCTAATTAGTATTACTAATATATAGAAAAAATGTTTTGTCAATAGTATTTTCCTCTTTACAATATATG
>OMNZ01108104.1:6984-20850 GCA_900303255.1 Lesueurigobius sanzi
TGTGTTGTTCTCAAACTGTGACGCTCATCCTTATGATGGAGCTACTTAAAAACAAAAGCATTGATTGTATACGTTTACCCCACCCCTTTTCACCAACTTGTCAATTAGCACCTACCTAAATCTTCTATGTTATTCAAAACAAATGACCATCCATATACTACAAAAGTACAGGCAGAGCAACATGAGTAAAATAAAACTTACTTTAATCCAACAGAATCTTCTCCGACCGGTTCCCGTCTTTTCTTCTTGCTAGTTTCCGTGGTTTTAAAACCCTCCGGGAGCCACAAGCGCCCGTGTTCATGCCGGCGCTTTCGAGCAGCCACCATTCCCACGCCAAGGAAGGCCAGTAACCCTACGCCACCAAGAACCAAGTAGATGGGGTAGAAGTCCTGGGACGGCTTGGGGTCCACACCACCTGGAGGTAGAAGGGACAATGTGGTCATGCCTCAAGAAGAAAACAAGGATCAGTGTGAAGTCCGAGGTTCTTTGCGGTTTTAGTCCTAGAATCAAATGTGTTGCGGGTAAGAAGAAGCTTGTGACGGTGCTCACCGTTTGTAAAGCTAGCTTGCTATAGACTAATAATCAGAATTGCTAACCACTTTTCATCAAAAAGGTTGGAGTGATAAAAAAAATAAAAAGGGGGGAAAAAGAACCTCCTCTCTCCTTTTTCAACTCAGAGTACCAAGAGACAACTTTACCATTTCTTCTTTAAGAGAAAAAAGGAGGAGGATTAATGAACTTCAAATTACTGCACGCGCTTTAAGCTGTAAAGACGAAGGATTTATTAGGATTTTCGAGATAACAAAGACTCCCAACTTCTAGCACACTCCCGATCAATTTTTCCCCTTCTCTTTTTTCCACTAACGATTTTGAAATGATAAACTCCCCCAACCTAAACCCTTAGAGATGCATTAAGTCCTGGTATTACATTCAGCGAGGTGAAGGTTGCAGCAGCCCCTTGCACTGTGAATGAGGCGTGTGCACACGTGTGCCTCTAGATGTAGTATATGTCTCAGACATATGTCTGACAAAAAAGACACAGTTATGCTGTGTGAGAAGGGGGCTGGAGCAGTTGATTTGCAGCAATTAACCATTTTGGTGCCTGAAGCCAGTGGATTTACACACAGAGGGAAGGATTGATTGTTTAGGCCATGAGATTCACAATTGCATTTGTTCAGTGCTGCATAACAAATACTCAAATCAAAGAGCATAAAGGTTAGGACATTAAAGGCAAGTGATACAGCGAGGAGTGTCTGTGTTTATGTACATGAATGAAGAAACTAAATCATTATTTCCTTGAAAACAATTTAATTACTCACCAGAAATACATGAAGAACTATATATTGTTGAAAGCAGAAATTTTATGCTGAAAAAACTAATCTTCTTTTGACATACTGTAATTGAAGCTATTTCTGACGAGGTGCTATTTAAATATTCTTATATATTATATATTGTTTTATATTATATATTGTATATTATTATATACTACTGACTATAGATCTATTTAAAACCAAAATATATGATTCTGGAAAACTGAAAAACAAAGATTTGTCTAAATGATGCTATATTTGTACTCACTATAAACAGCTTCAATTGTATAGGGAACATCCAATTTGTCACTTGATTTCAATGCTGCCAGGAAAGCTGCCAACTCAGTGGTGCTCTGAAAACACTCAGCGGATTGCTGGAAGCATTGCCGATTATCCACCTCCAAATAGACAACGGAACTAAAGAGAACAGAACAATCTGAATACTTAAAAATCAAACCGTAATTGTGTCAAAACATGTTTTCAAATTATTAATCTTACCCTTTAATCTGCAGTGGATCCAATTCCCTTTTTGTCAGTCGATTTTCTTTTGGTGAATCAAACAAACTCCTTTTGACGATGTTAAGCACTTTAGAGGGTGCATCTGACCATGTATCTACTGACCGCTTAACATTGTACTTCTTCAGCTCATGTTGATTGCCATAGTAGGGGTACACCATCATCTGCCCCTGGGAGTCTCTTTTGATGACAACATTAGTATGAAGCACACGGCTCAACTCACGAAGGAAGCCAAATGAGTTGTTAAGAAGATGCTCGGGTACTATATGGACAACCACCAGCAACTGACCCACAGCAAGCTTCTCGGGCAGGTTGGCACAGTCCAGGCCGTCCCAACCACACTCTGCATTATTGCAGCCTTGATCACAGTGGCCATCAGCATAGTGGTCTTTGCAGTACTGGTCATATAGGGGGCTGTGGGGCACATTAGAGAGGTTTATCAGCATAACACAATTGTTTGGTAATAGAGCTTTCTCTTAATAAGATCACATTGAACTTCTCTACATAAAAACATATAGTATTTTAAACTGCAGTACTGTAATGGAACTTTCAAAAGGAGAAGACCTTGAAATACTCACTTGCACTGTCCCTCTAGGTTCTGACAATCAAAGCCATCATAAAGACATCCTGCATTGTCGCATTGTGAATCACATCTGTCATTATCAAAGTAGCGCCAGCACTGCAGTGAAGCTGAGCAGTTTTTCCAAGGATCATCGAAGTTAAGTGAGCAGTCACCATTGTCCCAGCCACAGGCATGGTTGTTGCACAGTACATCACAAATCTTGTTGTGTTTTAGCTCTTGACATTCAGGAATTGCACAAACTTCTTCTTCTTGCAAACCACGATCCAGGATGTGACATCGTTCACCAACAAAGTTGGTAGGACACACACAATGATAGTATGGGGCCTCGTTAGTGTTCTCACACGTGCCACCATTGTAGCATGGGTTTGAAGAGCATGGACTGTGAGAAAGGAATTTGCATTCAGGTCCAGTAAATGCTGGGGTGCACAGACATTTTGGACTTTTATGGCCAGATATACACGTTCCCCCATTGTGGCAGTGAAGAGCGCCGCAGACTTGAGCATCGTATTCACATGTAGCACCAGAAAAGCCCTGGAAAATCATCAAAAGAACTCATGTTATGCACAGGCCAGTCATGAGTGATTAGTAAAACATCGACTGGTGCATACTCACAGGTGGACATTTGCAGATAAATCCATATGGTGTGTTGCTGGCAACAGCACAGGTCCCTCCATTGCGACAAGGTTTCCCTTTACAGCCATCAAATATTAAATCACAATGTTGACCTACGAAGAATTAAAATATACAGTATGGAATCTCAGTTAGTTGAACAGCACTTTTTTTTTAGAAAATCTAGCAACAGAAGCAACACAGAAATCATTAAAAGGCATCTGGATAAACATTGATGTTTGCTGTATAGACAGTGACCATCTTCCTGCTCTGGCACATCACAGCATCATTTTCTTTTTACCATTTACCACTCATGTCTACACTTTATCCGAACAGCAGCTTACGTTTGTTTGCTGTTTACCTGTGTATCCCGTGCGACACTCGCAGCGGTAGTTGTTGGTCAGCTGTATGCAGCTGTGTGTGCCCCGAGGGTCACAGGGGTTGGATAGACACTCGTTGACATCTCCTTCACAGCGCTCCCCGACGTATCCAGAGGGGCATATGCAGTGGTAGCCTCCAACTCGATCCACGCACTTTCCCTTGTTGAAGCACTTGGGCTCTTTGGTAACAAGGTCGATAAATGGGTTGCAGTCATCTATGTTGATCTCACAGTGAACACCTGAAAGATGTTTTTATTGTTTGTGTTACATTTATTAGCAAAAAGTATTTATTTATTTAACTTTTTTTTTTTTTTACATTTTATTTATTGACTTAACAATAACATGGTTTATATGGCATATACTGTCTTACATGACATCTTTTTGTCATTTTGTTACCAGTGCTCTACTGATAGTGGTAAATAGATGTTTTTGCAGTAACATTACAGTAATGCTCAGCTCTACATACATACTGTACATACAGCAGTGTTTCCCCAATAATAACAGAGACTATGGCGGCCCCCCATGGTCCAGTTTTCTCCACCATAGTCTATAAACAAGCTATGCAAGACATTTTGATTGGAGAATACAATTCTTGTGCTTGTCTGAACATAAACACAAAACATTAACTATACTGTTCAAAAATTGGATTGATAAGATAAAATATCAGTACAATGTTTCATTTTTACTCCAAAATACCTATATGATTTCTTTCTACTAATTATTCTATTCCCAAATCTTTATGTTTTGTTTCTAAGATTACCATTTGGGTTACAGTGACACTGCAATTTCCCTTGTGGATCAATAAAAATTGTCTAAATTTAAGTCTCAAAATTAATACTAGATTAAATGATTTGAAGATCACCTATACCACCATAATCTCTTTCAAATTTGTGGGAAACATTGTATAGTGTTTCCAAAAAAATTAATTTTGCAGTGCTTAAACATTTTTATATATAAATACCACGGCAAATAGTTTGAGATTAAGTGTAAGCTAATGCCACTTCTGACTAGGCGTTGTGTGTGTTCTGAATTATGTTAAAACAATTAACAAAATTGGATATCATATACGCCCACTTGTCAACTATCTTCCCAATTCTTTTTGACCTACAACACACACTTCCTTCATGTCTAAGAACGAAAAATCAATGTCTATTTGACAAGAAAGGGGTAAGATGGGAGGAAGAGTTTCCAGCCTTGCGCGGGCCGCTGTTAAGCCCTAATTAATGAAGCGTGGAGGCTTGAGGGGAAGTGCGCAGAGGAGAGTGGTCCGCTGGATGTGTGGGGGGTCTACTGACCTTGGGTTCCCCGGGGACAGGAGCATTTGTAGGTATTGATCAGGTCAATGCAGGTGCCCCCATTCAGGCATGGCTGGGAGAAGCATTCATTGATCTCATCAGAACAGTTGGTCCCCACAAAGCCTGGCATGCACTGAGAGAGTGGAGGCAAAAAAAACAAGAGAGGGAGAAGAGAAGGCAGAGTGTAATCAATGTCAGACATGAAACAGAAATGTTTTTGTTTACTCTGCTATTTTCTGGCCTCTGTCTTGCTAAGGCCAGCAGATCCTTTATTGTACAGACGATTATCAGAAAGTAAATTGCATTCTTATCTACTTCACTGCTGTTAAACTTATACTGTTACATAAAAATGTAATCTTCAAAAATAGCTAAGAAAAAGCTAGAAAGTTGAGAAAAAGTTTGTAAAATTGTAATGATTGCATTTTAAACTTTAACAATTCACCTTGCACGTGTATCCACCCAAAAAGTCAGTACAGGTGGCTCCATTTTGACATGGGTTTGGATTACATTCATCCACTTGTTCCTCGCAGTAACTTCCGGTGTATCCCACCTGACAGCGGCAATAATGGACATTGCCTGCGTCTAGACACTGGCCAGAGTTACGGCACAACTGTGAAACGTCCACCCCTGACACAGGACAAAAGCCGAACGATTACTACAAACACATGACAAACCATAATATAACCTTTGGCATCATACATTTCTACACTCTTTTTACCTCTTTGTTCGGCAGCCACTTCGCATGAAACACTTGGGACATCACAATACAGTCCACTCCAGCCCACTGCACACTGGCAACTGAAGGTTGTGTCCTGGTGCCAACAAGATCCCCCGTTTTTACAAGGTGAGGACTCGCACCAGCGAACCAGATCCTACCAGATCCAATGTGTGAAAGAATATATTAACATAAAAAAAACATTTTCAGATTATAACATCCTCATTTGTCTGTTCCATACCTGACAGTTCAGTCCATTGTATCCGTGTGGACATGTGCACTTGTAAGTACCATAGCTGTCGTGACACGTGCCCCCATTCAAGCAAGGCTTAGAGTCACATTCATTGATGTCATGCTGGCAGTAGTTGCCAGTGAAACCCGGGGGACATACACATGTGAAAGTGTTAATACCATCTACACAGGTCCCACCATTGAAACAGGAGCTGTGAGTGCAAAAAACAAACAACAAGAAATAAATGACTGTCTTTCACTAGCAGGCTTTGAATCACATCTAACATATCTACTACAGAGGGCAGTAGTGAACCAGAAAAACTAGGAGAGAGCTGACAAAGCATGGTCTCGTACCTCTCTGTGCAGTCAGGAGTATTAATTTCACAATGGATGCCGCTGAAGCCAGATGGGCAAGTACAGGTGTAGCTGTTCACGCAGTCTGTGCAGTTGGCTCCATGTTTACACGGGTTGCTTTCACACTCGTTAATGTCCTCCTCACACTTGACACCCCGAAAGCCGGCCAGGCAAGTGCACAGAAAGCCGTTCACCTCATCTTTGCAGATTCCACCATTACTGCAAGGATCTGTAAGAAAAGAAACATGCAGCTTTAAAATTCAATCTGGTTTGTAGATTATCCAATGAAACTGGACAGTGTGTGCCATGGTCTTACTCGGCTTGCAATCATCTACGTCTGTTTCACAGTTGCGTCCGGTGAAGCCTGGTTTGCAGCTACATCGATAACTGCCCAGTGTGTTCTGACAGCTGGCTCCGTTGCGACAGGGGTTCTTTACACATTCTTTTATATCCACATCACAAGTTTGGCCTTCAAAGAAATGCATATACTTAAGTCACATTGTGCAAAAGGCAGCCAACATAAACCAAACTTGTTTTGTATACCTTGCCATCCTTCAGGACAAACGCAGGAGAAGCTCTGATAGTCTTCTGATTCCTGACATACCCCTCCATGCCGACATGGTTTGGAGCTGCATGGGGCCATTAATGTTTCACAGTTATCTCCTGTAAAGTAACACGAACCACTGATGAACATAAATCACAATCTCTGTGAAACCTCTGTGATATCTTGCAGTTCGTGAACTTGGAGATTGTCCAGCCCAAACAGATACAGAATCATCTTTCAATCAATGCTATCAGTGGGTTTTGCCAGGCTCAATCTCTGTTAAAGGCCGGTGGAGATATTTCCCTATCTGTTTCCACAACACATAGCTCATACAGGAAGCGAGCTCCAGTTTCCGGCCATTGTGTAGCCATTTGCTGGTCTGTGAGACAGGAAGCAGGCATACAGGAAATGTGACAAGAAACTCGCTCCCACACTAGAACATGTAATGCCCCGAAGGAGAATTTTTCCAAAAGATTAAGACAACATTTCTGCTATCTCATATGAACATTTCCATCTCTCGCTACTTGGACGGTGGACACTGTGACCCAAGCTTGAGTGTGCAAACTACAGTGTGCACTTTTAGGCAAAACATTCTGTCTAAAATGCAAATGTGAGACAAGAAAACCAGTAAAGTAGCAGGTTATTAAAAGAAACATACCAGTGTACGGCAAAGAACAGATGCACTTGTATCCAGCAACATCATCGATACAGGTCCCTTGGTTAAGACACGGGTTGGAGGCACATTCGTTTATATTGGTCTTGCAGTTTGGTCCTATGGTTTAAAATACAGTACGTACAAACACAATTAATTAATATTTTGGTAGATAGTTTAGTATGATTCTAAAAAAGACAATATACACAAATCTGACCTGTGAAGCCAACACGGCAGCTGCAAACGTATCCACTGATCATGTCCTTACACGTGCCTCCATTCATGCATGGGTTGGATTCACACTCGTTGTTGTTTATGTCACAGTTTTTGCCAATCCAACCCGAGTCACAAAAGCATTTGTATCCGTTGACTTTATCTTCGCAGTGGCCGTGGATACAGGGGTTGCTGAGGCACTCGTTGACCTGGGAGAAACATGTGGCGTCGTGGTATCCTTCGGGACACACACAGGTGAACCCATTGATGCCGTCGATACAAGTTCCTCCATTGTGGCAGGGGTTGATGGCGCACTCATCAATGTTTATGTTACACATGGTGCCTGGGAAATGAAAAGATCGTCTGAACTCATCATGTCATTTGAACAGATACTGTATTTTATTTTATTGTACTATTCAGATTCATGTTTTATTTAGGGATGTCACTGCTCCCTCTGTTTGACGTTTAAAAAAAAAAAAAAATGTATTTTCCCCTTTACTTTGCTACTTGAACTGCCACCCGCAATACACGCAAGCCTACTTTGGCTTTAAAGTAGAAACCTGCTTCTAAGCTTTTAAAAGATCAACTTTCAGGAATCTTTCAGTGAATCTTTTCTACAACTCAGTCCCAAATGGCCTTGTGTGCCAAAGTGTGGGTATCCCCTCTCTATTGTGGGACAGCCTAACAGCAGTTGGCTGGGGACAGGGTGGAGTTGGAAAACGACACCGGTCGAGCCTCAGAGGAGTGTGCACACTCGCTCGCCATCTGTCACAATAAACATCGGGAACTTTTTTCTTAAAAACATTGTTTTTACAGTGTTCTAATAGTATTTCTTACCAGTGTAACCAGGCTCACAAGCACATTCATAGCCATTGATTTTGTCAATACAGGTCCCATAGTCACATGGGTTGCTTTTACAGTCATCAATGTTGATTTCACAATTGGGTCCTAGAAATACAATAAAATGTAAATCATTTCAAAACCTTGAATTAAAGTATAAATGTGTTCATATGGCTGCTTGCTGTTTACCAGTAGTGCCCTTGGGACAGTTACAAATGTACAAATTCTCCTTGTCCTGGCAAGTGCCTCCATTTCGGCACGGTTGGCTTAAACACTCATTTATGTTAGTTTCACACAGGCGTCCGGTATAGCCAGGTTTACAATGACAACTGAAGGAGGCCAAGCCATCAACACAGGTCCCATAGTGGCAAGGATCTGAGTAACATTCATTGATGTCAGTCTCACAATGTTTTCCTGTGTATCCTGTAAAAAGAAAAGGCTGATATTATATACAGTATTACCAGTTAACAAACATTCAAAGAAAATACAACAAAAGTGGGTTTAAACGCTGTTTGCAGATATTTATATCATACCTTCAGTGCATTCACATGTGTACTTGTTAGGCCCATCTGTGCACTTGGCGCCATTTTTGCAAGGAGTGCTGGCACACTCATCAATGTCTATCTGGCAGAGTGTTCCAGTGAAGCCTGGAAACAACAAATGGTTTGTTGAATGTCAGTGTGTGCAGACATTGCAACAGTGTTCTCACCACTTGGATTACGTCCCACTCGTAATCTCGGGCCTATACTATAAGGGCCCTCAGCGAATTAGAAACCTGCATGTTAATTAACAACTGCACAAGACTGTGAGCTCTCCGTTTTTCCTTTCACTGCTTTTCAGCCTGAAAGGGGAAGTAAAGGAGCTTGTGCATTGAAAATGGGGGAGGGAAAGACGAGAAAAATGAGGGGGGAATAAAAATGTGAGGCCTCCTGACCATGAGGTGGGGGACAAAAGCAAGCCTGTCCCCTCAGTGCAACGCTAAACTGAGCCTGTTGCCTCCTTTGTCCCCAAAAAACTTTTCCATCACAATGCATTTTCTCATGTCTTGCATTCACCCTTTTTTCACTACTCCCTCGCACCCTTCCCGGTTCTAAAAAGAGCCAGCTTGACCTCTGACCCTCACTATTCAATCAACTTGGCATTCACAATCAACCAACAGACTTTCCCTGGTGTTCAATTTTTTTCCTTGTTGTTTTCCCTTCTTCCATATTTACATGATATTACAGGATTATTTGGATGTTGTTTGACGAAAAGGTAAGATTCCCCACTCCATCTTACTGCAGGAACACAGACTCTACTGTAGATAGTTCAGTGAGGAAGTAAGTAAATATCTCCCTGTAGACTTTCACTGAGACCATTCAGACTGACTTTGCCTCAATTAAAAGGTGAGGTCTTGGCACGCACGTGACATTTACATTCAAATTCATCGGCCAATTACATTACACTACCGGTATTCACATATTTCTTACACTACATCTGTAGTAATTTAAACTTGGACTATTCTCCCTTATTTATCTATGTATATCTCAAATATAGTAAATATACTGTCTATACCCTTCTTCTCATCGTCCACATAGAACATAAAACACCTTGTGTGATAAAGTGTTTTCCAAAGTCAAAGCAAAAATAATAGTTTAGTTAGTATAAAGTCACACAGATGCTATGCCTGGACTGCTGGATTAGACAATTCAATGGTGCTCAGCGGGGTTTCCATGGCTATTCCATGTACAAAATCAAAAGAGGGGACCCTCCATTGAGGCCTAGCAAGTAAGAGAGGCACATTTACATCTGAAGCAGGTCAGTCGTACCCTCCTCCCTTATGACTCGCTGTTCCTGCATGTGGATAATAGTGTATCTGCCCCCAACTCTTGAGGTTTCCTCATCCTCAAAAACCCCACAAAGCTCTTGTGTGCAGTCCTATACACCCTCTCTATTAGGCCTTCCACATGGACAGTCTTTCTGTTTCCTCTTCACGGCTTCTCTCAACAGGAGGAATTTTTGCCTCTCTCCACCCCAGCGTGCCTTTGATCCACCCTATTCAAAGCCTCACCATTTTACCAAAAAGAAAGCAGGAAAAATTCTCAGTAATTCAGCTCACAAATGCTACATCAAAAATACATTTAACATTTGGGGAGCCTTAGTTCCTTTTAGATTCAATGAAAGCATGCAATCAAACTGAAATATTTGTTAAAATCAACCACTAATTGTAATACATCCAGGAGAAAAGATCAGAACTACGTAATGTGGTATTTGTAAGTTATGTGTTTAGTGTTTAATTCAAGAGTTATTTACACCCCAAAACATGTAAAACAAGTAATTGCTCACTGATAACTAAATAATTATTTAAAGAAATAGAAAACTTGTTTTAAAGTTCAAACTTCTTCATCCTTTCCCTATAGATTTTTCCCCACCTCGACTGCTGTGTTCATTCTGGGCTATCCAGGCCTGTGTAAGCCTGCCTCAAGGCTGGGATTAGTGCCCATCTAAAGAGGTGTTTGTGTGTGTGTTTGTGCTTGTGCGCGAGAGAGAAGGAGGCAGGAAGACACAGAGAAAGATCGACCTCTGTGCCCCCTGGACCACTGCCTCCCTCCCATTTCATCCTTCGCCGTCAGCAGCACGATGAGAGCCTCACCTGTGGGGCACTGGCAAAGGAAATTGTTGATCTTGTCGATACATTTGCCGTTGTTCACGCACGGGTTGTTGGCACATTCGTCTGTATCAATTTCACAGCGCTCCCCTTCATATCCTGGTCAAGTAGAACACCAGTAGAATTAGATTTGAGAAATAATTGAACGATCATGTTGGCAAACAGTGCACGAGTGATACCTGGCATGCAGATGCAGTGGAAGTCTCCTATCTGATCCAGGCAGGTAGCTTCGTTCATGCAGGGGTTTGACATGCACTCATTGATGTCCAACTCACAACGGGGCCCCACATAACCACGCTGACATTTACACTGAAAGGATCCTTTGGTATTTATGCACTTTCCTGCATGTTCACAGGGGTTAGGACCTGAAAAAAATATTTTAACACCATAAGTGACACATCAGATGTAAGAAAAGAACATGACGAGCTACAACAAAACATTGCCTCGTCTCTATGGGATTTGATCATTTCTATACTTGATATTTATTGATTCGTATTGAGATTTGATTCTTGTATAGTTGTTCATGTGTAAATCTTCTCTCTATTGTAAATGCGTGTTTAAAATTGTGAAAAGAACACATTTTAAACATTTTGTAACATAAATACTAGGCCGAAATAATAGGTATTGCCCCCAAACTGACCAGAACACTTTACTCTACCAAAAGAATCAGAAAAGAAACATGTCTAATATACAATACATAAAGTAGGTTTCAAAAAAGATTACCCAGTGAACACTCGTTTACATCGTGGTCACATGAAGCTCCAAAGTATCCTAAAGGGCAAGTGCAGAAGTGATCACCGCTGACAGGGTTGGTGTCACAGTTAGATCCCTTCTGGCATGGGTTGCTGATACAGGCATCGTCCAACTGGCACAGCAGTCCTTTTATGAATGACAATAGCATATTGTTATTAAGAGCGTACTACAGTTACAATGAGTTCAAGAAGTACCCAGAATTGATTTATTTTTTCTTTCCAATGAATGTTGTATATGGTCTGAATTGTTCACAGTAACATTTAAGTTTGTTTTGTTTTTCAATTTCGTTTTATTTTAGGGTAATTTCGTTTTATTTTAGGGTAACATTGTAGCAGTAGAAAATAAATTGTGTAGATTAAGTATATTCTTCTGACTGCTATATTGTAACAGGGCTGCAAGATTGATCGATATCGAAACGACATCGCGATTTTAAATACTGCAATTACCTAACCCCAAAAGCGGAGGGTTTTTTTCTGCCTTGCATCTCTGGCGTTTCATGAAGCTGAAGGGTAATAAATTAGTACTCCTGCAATGTATAAAAGCAGTTTTTGCAGTATATTTTGTTGGCAATACTAGGGCTGTGACAATAAACAATAATTTTGGTAACCGGGATGACAAGACATTTTAACCGTGATAATATTGTGAATTGCAGAAAATGTGTCCAAAGGAAAAAAAAATCCATATCATCCCATGCTTAGACAATACTGAATTGCAAAAAAATAATATTAAAATCGTAAATCAAATCACAATTTCTGTCCAAAAAATCTCAATTAGGTTTTTTGTCAAAATCGTGCATTGTAAATACATTAAAACAAAAATAAAAAGAGGTCTAAATATGTTCTGAACCCACTTGTTTCCCACTTAATCCAATAAAACAGATGTCAGCATGAGAGATGTGTGGCCTACTGTACCGGTGCGGCCATGAGGGCATTCGCAGACAAAAGAGGCCACGCGGTCGTGGCAAGTGGAGCCGTGGGAGCAGGCAGCGCTGGCGCAGTCATCGATGTTCTCGCTGCAGTCGTCTCCGGTCCAGCCGTTGACACAGACGCACTGGTAGCTGCCGTAGGTGTTGTGACACGTGCCGCCGTTCTGGCAAGCGTTGGGCATCAGTTGGCATTCGTCAACGTCGTCAGTGCACAGCTGACCTGGAGAAACAGAGGGGACCTGGTAGGCATGTGCTCTGTTACCAGTGGTTGCCAACCTTTTTTGTCTTGCGCAACCCTTGGGTCTTTTATTTATACTCCAAGTACACCCTGCCTCAATGGTTTTGATGATTACCGTATTGTTTCCGGATTACAAATCGCTCCGGAGTATAAAGAAATTTTATTTTACAAAATCCGAGACCAAGAACAGACATTTCATCTTGAAAAACAAGTTATAATAATAACAATAGACTAGAGAACAGGCTGAATAGGTGTACGGTATGCTAACATAACACATTGATGTTTGTGTAGGTTCTCAGTCATACAGGAATTGTCCATCGTAGGCAAAAATTCTTCAGTCTTCATCTGTACTCTGTAGTTGAAGTGTAGGACGCTTCGATCTTAGTCCAAAGATCGTCATCAGCTTAATAAAGAGCGCACTGTGGGTCTCTTAAGAGTAACCTAGAAGGAGGAGTAACCTCTAAGTCCCTAAAGAGGTAACAAGCCATATTAAGTATGAATAGGCTAGATGTTCTCCTACTTTGAGCACCAAGAGAGGAGGGACTAGAGGTTACTCCTCCTTCTGGTTTACTCTTAAGAGACCCACAGCGTGCTCAAGTCATTATAAAGCTGATGATCTTTGGACTGAGATCGAAACGTCCTACACAAGACTGAAGAATTTTTGCCTACGAAGTAACACATTGATGGTTATTCAGCTACGAGAAGTGTAAACGAACTGAATTGGTGTCTGATATGTTTACGTAACATATTAATAGCGCTGATCGCGAATGACGTCACATTCATGTGTCGGACAAGAATGGCAACACGTGCAGTGTGGTTACTATGGTTACCGCATACTCTCCTTGCAAACATCGCGTTTTAACACCCAAACATTAGTTTAAAAGTTTAAGAGACAAATGTCAGCGACAAATGAAATGTAGCCTCGCTTAAATTACAACCAATAACCACTAAACTTTCGCGGACTTTCAAGCGCGCAGTGATTTCGTCAAACACCATCAGCTGCTGCTCTCTGCCCTGTGTCTCCCTCAAAGCTGCTGCCACAGCTGTGTGAGGAGCTAATC
>OMNZ01108106.1:8033-18827 GCA_900303255.1 Lesueurigobius sanzi
AACAATACTTTATTCAATACCGACACAACAATAATCAATTTCATAAAAGATCAGAAAGAAGTTCTCGTGCAACTTTAGTGCTAGTCTTAAGTGCTGTGTAGGAAAATATTTTCATACCACTTTTCAGAGCCATTCAATAGCAGTGGTACTTTGGAGGCCCTATAAGATAATTCTTTATTGATCTCACAATGGAGACATTTACTCGTCACAACAGCTCTTCGGACAGGATCACACAGGGGGGTGCAAAAAGTCAGGAAAAGTGCCATCAAAGAAGAAAAATAACAGGTAATAGTAATAATAATAATAATAATAATAAAAAATAAAGATAGTAATGCCTCTTAGCATCTCTCTGTAAATAAACTATACAAGCATCTCTTACTGTATGCACACTAAATGAGATGGAAAAAAAATAAAAAATCGTGCAGCCCTACTGAAAAACGTGGTCATATTACAGTAACTAGTAAATAAATAAGGTTCAAGGAGTCTTTATTATCACCAAGGGGCAATTTGGTTTGCAGCAGCAGACACACATTAAACACACATAATGATAAAAAGAGAAAAAAAAACAATACAATAGCAAAAACACTATAATAATTATAATTATAATATAATTACCGATCCTGGTTTAAAATACCAATGGCAACTGGGATAAACAAGTTCATAAATCTATTGGTTCTACATTTGGGCATGGTGAATCTGCGGTAACTCTGGCATCACTGGTCGGGGCGACTGTGCTTTGAATTGTTCTGAACAGTGCTGATTGAAAATCTAAACTTGTACATGCAATGAAAACAAGTCACAGCTGACAAGTTTGTATAATGGGGCAAATAACCTGTAATACCAACACTTACTGAAAGAAAAGTTAAAGTATCGGTTCTGAAAGCACAGCGTTTTAAGCTCATTTTAAAAGCTGGTGTCATCTTTTAGATGCAGCTGTTTTGTTGGAGAAAGCCACCTCCTCCGTCAGAGACATTGCAGTGTTACTTATCATCATTTAGATCAGTAAAAATCACATTGACTGAGTTCAAGTTCTAAAGTGCGACTATAGTTTCATCCTAATTCAAAGATGGCTGTCATTTTCGCCTCTGTGTCTGTACCATACCATCCATCAGGTCCATCGTTGAACTGGACACTGAACTTTAGCCCCTCCTTGGTTATGGGTGAGACAGGGGGGGTCATAGATTGGGTCTTTTTTATTGAAATAAGTAGCAGGTCGTATGCTTGGTCTTCATAATAAAATAAAGGGAAGGCTGCACGCACAGGAAGAGCTAACTAAGTGGATTAGGCTCAAAGCTGAGATGGGGATGCACGACTTGCATCATATTTCTCTTATCAGTGGCGAGCACTCGGCTCAACTTGATCTGATCTGATTGGATGATGGGAGAAGAATGACATTTAAAAGCAGCCAAGTATGCAGTTTCAGCACCAGTTCACAGAGGCGAGACGGGGCAAAGACAGATCACATTAGAAAAAACATCAAAATATCAATTACATTTACTCTTTTCGCATCACTTTTGCCCACAGCAGAGACACTTTGAAAGCACAAATTATGATCATATATTTTTATCGTTTGGATATTTGACACCAAATGCTGGAGTCTGTTAGCCTTAATTACACACGACGAGCCCAGTCTTGTTTAGGGCCGAGGCACCATCTCCATCAGCTAATTACTCTCCACATTTGAGTTCACACAAGGCCGCTAGAAAACAGGCCAGAAGCTAGTTAATGAAATGCAGCGAGTTTCTTCAGTCATGTTGTTCGACTCATCTATCTCCATCTATCCACTGAGTGTGTGTTCCTCTGTGCCGTCCTGGCCCCCTGCTGACTGAGCTAATGTGTGCACTGCTTTAAATGCTCCGTCTTCTCACACACTCAACACACAAATGCTCAAACGCGAACATTTTGGTGTTTTTCTGTGAGAAGTTTCAAGATTGATGCTACGTCTTACTCTCAGTGTTATGTTACATTGGAATATATTGTCGAATAATTTTACGTCTCTGTAATGGAGCGACTGTGGTGCGGGCAGTAGAGCGGGTCGTCTCATGGTTGGAAGTTCGAATCCCAGCTCCCGCATGTGCACACTGTCGTTGTGTCCTTGGGCAAGACACTTCACCACCTTGCCTAGCGCTTTGAGTGCCTTCCCTAGATAGAAAAGCGCCAGGGTTGGGGGTAATGTATTACAAAAGTAACTAGTTACAGAAACATATGACTTTTTTCAGTGACTGAGGAATATAATGTATTACTTAAAATACAGTAATATATTAGCCATTACAGTTTAAGTAACTCAAGTTACAAGTGCAACTCTCCCCAAATAAGATGCAGCACCAAATTAAGTTGGATACTGGCGTAGAGAGAGGCTTGTGAGGTAAACATCATCAAAACACAGAAGAATGGAGATGGCTGAAGAAAAGGAAATCTGACTGCACTTTTGCACCGTGGCATTATTCTCACTATTTTCAGTTTATATTTTGCCAAAAGTAACTCAATGCAGTGTAGCTCACTCACATTTTTGAGACAGTAATGTAATACAAACATATTACATTTTTAAAGCTGTAATTAGTAATATAGAATATACAGTATTACAATTTTAAAGTAAGTTGCCCAAAACTGAAAGGTATGTATAAAATATATAAAAATATATAAAAATAGTAAAATAAATAAATGTAATGTAATTACTTTTAAATTATTTTCTAACCACTTTGGAGGGTAAAGAATTCAGGAAATACAGCAGTGTTTCTCAAACTGTGGTAAGTGCACCACTTCTTCAGGGTCGTCTGAAAGTTTTGACTTTATTATTATTTTTTTATTCATTTTCCTTCAGTGATGCATATAAGTTGACTGTTTTCCTGGTTTAGACATGGTTTACACCCAGTTATAGATAATTGAGTCCAATTTAGGCCTATTTTAGACCCAGATTTAGGCCTGGTGGTACTTGGAAGGTCTCATCTTTTATGAGTTGGTACGAAAAAGTAAACCGCTGCTTTAGAGCAATGGTTCCTAAAGTGGGGGTCAAAGCCCCCAGTTGTTTTGGGTCACCAGGCCAATAAAATTATGATTATATTAAAGATATCATCATAGATACTGTTTCTATTATAATTGATTTGAAAACGGCATCCATATTTGAACATTGAGATCAGTCAACAAACTAAACTTCTCAACTACTTTCGCTAGGGATAATTTTTCTCAGTCAATTTGAAGGACAGGGTTGTAAAAAATCTGTTGTGAGCTATTTTTTATCCTTCATTAATTAATTTCTCATTACATACCTAGTATTACATATGTAAGAAATCACAGATTACAGGATAATGTTGGAACATGAATTTAGAAACTACATTGTGTTTAAACGTGTGTAAAACTCTCAAAAGATGACGATGGCTTGATTTTCAATCCTTTAAAATGAAGGATGCCAGTCAGAACTCAAAATATTATTTCAGTTAATGTAACCTCTGACTCACTAAGAAGTGTTATTTTGTTTTGTTTACATTAAAAGTATAGTGGGCTTTTTTCTTTAATAAATATCCCCATATACCAAAGAAACTTTCACCACAGAACAATTACACAAACTATAGGCATTTAGATTATGACTGGAAAGCTTTAGAGAGCCCGGTTTCAGAAGATCCAGCAAACTGGAGTATAGCCTATAAGATGATACAGTTTGTGTATTTTGCACTGTTTGGCCTAGTACTCCATCACACCAGTCCAAAGATGTTCCACTAACTTCTGACAAACTTTGGACAAAGCTTTCACAGAAGTACATTTATGTATTAAGTTTAGCTAGAATGCTTTTTATCATTACCAGTATAGGTCCCACAAGACTACACATAATAACAAGTCATTCATTACCTGCTCACAGTAACCTGGACTCACCCCGACTTGTACTTCTCGAGGTTGAGCAGCATCAGTGTGGAAGGCTAATGAGTCTAAATGTGCGTGTCTGTACGAGGAGGGCCTGGCGTGCGCGCTGCGGCGGAGGCATGAATGAACATGACAGGTCTCCAGAAAGCGTTAATTCACTTCTCGCTGATTGCAGCCTCCAGTGTTTTCGCTGCTTCTATGAATTTGACTTTGCTAACTGTCACTGCTGTTGTTATTAATGCCAACTTTTTCTATTATTCGTCCTTTGCAGAGTGAAGGTGAGCGGATAGAAGGTAGGAGAGCAGAGAAGAGAGTGAGGGGAGAGAAAAGGAAGGCAGATGATGGATTAACTTGTGGTTTCGTGGGACTAGCTCGGGTGTGTGATTTTGTGATGAATGATGTGAGGAGTGATGCTCAGTAAATATTATTCTGCGGTTCACACACACACACACACACACACACACACACACACACACACACAGAATTCCCACCCATTTTTTTGTTTGTTTTACGTTTTATAGGTTAAAAAAGTCCTCATGAATGAAAGATGATGCGTCCTTCATACGAGAGGAAATCTAGGCTTGATTTGCAAGGCCCCTCCTACTTTGCCCCGAGACTCCTCCCATTTGGAGCCATCTCCCGGCGAGCCAGCTGACGCCTGGAAACAGATCACTTTTTAAATCATTCATGAGTGCTGCTTAGAAAAGAAAGGCATGCAGAAAGCAAAGCGTCCGCAATGAGGGAAGTGTCATTGTCCTCTCATATGCAATGATTTATGACACAATGGTTGTAACTGATTTGATAATCATAGTTTATTCCTCCTCAGAAGGTGGGGATGTTTCAGTCAGCAGTTCCGCCTTTATCTTTACTCTTTTGTTTCACCAATCCTTTCCCCCACGTCGCACTTCCTCTAATAGATTTTTCTTTCTTTGTTACCTTCCAACCCCCAAGACCATATCCTTTTAAATTCACAAATACCATAAAGATTCTCTTCCCACAAGCCCCTCTGTGCGGTGCCTAACCAGCATCTGGCAAAAGGGGGATTCTCCTGACACGCACTCTTTTAAGCTGAAAAGCATGCTGGGAATTGCAAGAGGAGGGACGTGTTGAGGAGAGGATTGCCCTGGGATAATATGTGTGTTTCTAGTCAGCCGCCATAATTAGAGAAGAGCTATTATGTGAGTGAGATGAGCCTTATCACCTTGAACAACATAATTCATGTAGATATTAACAGCTATGCATCATCTTTTGTGTTTCCTGGCCTGCATTGACATCACCAATTATCAAATACTTGGTGATGTCAATGCAGGCCAGATCCTCACAGCACCCTCCGATCTCCACAGCACCCTTCAATCAACCTAAATGTAAAATAACTGCAGCTAGGTAGTCCTGGATATGGAGATGTGTCCGTAGGTAAAATACAAATCCTCCTCATGGGGAGAATAATGTCTATCTCAGTGGTTCTCAAACCTTTCACACCAAGTCCAACCAAATCAAATATTTGACGTTTGGGGGACATAGCTCACAAAAGGCTTTAACATAACCTCTTGTACTGTATAAGATTTTCCTTGTGGATCAAAGACCTCTGTTACTACATTACCCACTGTAGCCTATATTGTGCACTAGGGCTCAATTTTAGTTATAACCTTCCTAATTTAGTAAATTTTTTGGCCTTGGTTTGGTTCTGATTTGGTGTTTTTGGTGTCTGATTTTGACACAATTTGCTGAAAAAGATATTACATGTGACTGAATTGAACGGTAGCGGTTTATCTAAGCGTCGCAATAATATTTCATACATATCACATCCTGCATATTGCGCATATTAATGAACATCTGCAGCATTACCCAGATTATAGCAAAGATGCTAGTTTCCATCTGTAGTCCCTGGCAGATGATACATATAAAACATAAAACAATGTATTTAACAACAAGCAGTGACAATGACAACAACCAAACACTAAAAATGTTTACAGGACTGGTTTTCCTTTACTAGGGCTGGGCGATATGATGATAAAAATCAAATCGGGATCCGGTCTCCAAGACAATCTGCTTTTTTCTTCCTTTTTTGGAAACATCGCCATATCGTGATTCAGTGGTTTTTATGTTTAACGCAGCTCTGAGCTCAAATACTGACACTTTTCTCCACTCACTGCTTCTCCTGTCAGGATTAAACCAGAACTAAACCAGGAGAAAACTAGGTCTAAACCAGGTCTAAAATTAGACAATATCACGGACTGAATTTGGGTTAAACCAGGACTGAACCAAGAAGTAAACGGGACTAAAGCAGAGACTGTAATCAAGGTCTAAACCAGGAGCAAATGAAAAAGGACTAAACCAGGGACAGAAAGAAACGTTGATTACCCTGGACTAAACCAGGACTAAACCGAAGGGCTCAATCAGAAATAAACCAAGAGAAAACTGTGTCTAAATCGTGTATAAACCTGGATAATATCACAGACTAAAACAGGTCTTAAACAAAGACTAAACCACTACAACACCAGGTCTAAACCCAAGAAGAAGCAGATGGTTTAGTCGCCTTTAAAAGACAATAATTACACACATAAATTGTGAGAAAATCGAAATCGTGATTTAAACAAAAGAAAATCGTGATAAGATTTTTTTGGCCATATCGCCCAGCCCTACCCTTTAGCCACTGTTTTAGGTGTAATTCAAAGGTGGCCAGTGTTGTAGTCTCTCTGATCTCTTATTGATAATGAGAGACTATTCTAGTCCAAATGTGGAGCGCCTGTGTGGAACTAGTCCCCTCGGGCTGTGGCCCTGGAGCCCATCCCACTCACAGTCTTTGATTTAATAAAATCCTGTAATGGAGGAGGGGCATGTCCATGTAAAACCTTAAGTAAATGATGCTTTTCCAAAACAGTGCGATGTTGAAATGAGAATTGTTTCATGTCCAGAATTTTGATGTCCTTAAAAAAAAAGGGATTCTATTGGTTTGAGTGTTGTGACCATGTGATTGTTGTTTGTGTATGTCTGCTATTCTGAGTTGCATGTGTGTGTATGAAATGTTCTTTGTAAATAAATAAATCTTCTTCTTCTTCCTCTAAATCATGTACGGATGTAAACCGTGTCTAGTCAGGAAAAAAAACACTTAACTTAAATGCATTACTAAAACATAAATTACGTAAGACGCAGATGACCCTGAGAACCATCTGACGAAGGCCAGGTACCACCTGTCTGATGCTCTGGTTTAAAGAGATGAAGACAGTGCTATTTTTACATGGATGGGAAAACTCTCAAATAATTAAGGCACACCCTGTACAACTACCTCTAACAAGGCTGGGTCAACACCGAAGAGGGAATTCTAGCGGCCCTCAGTCAGCTGTGCATCTCCATCTCAAAGCCACCAAGCACTCATTTGAGGACAGTGAATTTAAGGCTCTATCGAAAGAAAGTAGATGGTTTGAGAGAGGTGTCAAAGAGGCCATAATTAAGAGAATCCATCCATGAATCACAATGGAGGACTTAGATTTAAGTTAGCTCCAGTCTATAACAACATACTGAGACAGGAACCAGTTTACAACAACAACCTTAGAGTGAAACCATCTCAATGTCATACTAATGAGCCTGGACTACTGGGCTGAGCAGGGCCATAGGGAAGTGTCAACAACCTTAGAGCTTAACCCAGGGTGAGACAATACAGAGGTAACGAGCCTTATTAAGCATGAATAGGCTAAGGCCTCGATACATACCTGGATACACAGGTCACGATACGATGCGTACCTCTATACAGAGCCATCTCAACACAATTTCACACTGTTCGACACGATTCAATAACAAAACATGGACCTAATGCTCATTAGTTAATCATGAACATATCCACTTACTCAAAAAAATTAACTCAGTGTATTATCTTTAATTTTTTGAAGACTAAAGAACAAAAAGTTGATTTTTTTTTGGTTAAATGCTTGCAACAAAAAGTGTACAGAATAATTGGTCGGACACAGTGTAACTGATCTCAAGGTTCACAATACAAATCTTTTGATGATTGTTCCCCCAGTCTTGCTGCCGTCTAAGACCTGGGGGGAAGAATGATACTAAGAGCCACGATATCGATACCGTATCTTTTAAAATTATTGATATTTTGAGAACAACCCTAGCAATATTACAGCATTGTTTTGAATCACAATCATATTAACAGTGAAATCCCATAACCTCCTCACATTAAATACTACGTCTTATATTGTAGTTGCACTTCAGACATATTAAATGCAAGGCTCAGAACACTGGGGAGACTTTATTGGTCTTCATTTGATCCCTACTGTGTAACTGTACTTATTAAAGCAATAGCAAAGTTCAGCAGATGCTCGGGAGTAATTTGGTCTATATGAACTATACAGGTTATATGAGCTCCCACACCATCTGTGTCGGTTCTCAGTCGTACAGGAGTTGTCCATTGTATGCAAAAATTCATCAGTCTTCATCTGTACTCTGTAGTTGAAGTGTAGGACGTTTTGATCTTAGTCCAAAGATCGTCATCAGGTTAATAACGACTTGAGCACGCTTGTGGGTCTCTTTAGAGTAAACCAGAAGGAGGCGTTAACCTCTAAGTCCCTCCTCTCTTGGTGCTAAAGGTAAGAAAACATCTTAGCCTATTCATACTTAATATGGCTCGTTACCTCTGTATTGTCTCACTCTGGGCAAAGTTCTAAGACTGTTGACACTTCCCTACTGGGCAGAGCAGGGCCATACAAAACCATTTTAAGGAATTATTTGCCAAACTGACCAAAGGATTTGAAGATTGTACGGGTAGTTATGAAAATATCATCTCTAATCGGAGAAATGTTCCAACGTGACAGGGAAAAACTGTAATAATTGCCCTTCAATAGGCTGTGTTCATGATATAAATTAAATATAACCATTTCAGATGCAACTCTAGGGTCAACGGATTGTTTTTGACCAAAATAAACAGAGGATATCCAGAAGTGTTGAACTTATTTTTTTGTTAGGGATAGGGGATTAGTCTTGCAATTAGTCTCAGTTTCAGCTAAGGATAGGGGTGGATGTTATGGCAATTAAAACACTGCAGTATTGTTCATTTTATTTACCTGTTATATTATTGTTATATTTTATCTTTTAGTATTATGAAGCCCCTAAAGGTTTGGTACTGGTGCTAATGGCCCCCTTTTGTTGACATCTCCGCTCTGGGTGTGAGCCTGTGCCCTGAAATCCGGCTACCTCTTTCTTCCCTGACTAATGATGTTCTCAGTCCCAAGGTTTTAGTGGATAATTATATTAACCCTTGTCCTCTGGCTGATCCACTCACTGAGCATTTCCCTGCACACTCGCACTAGAATTACACACAACCTGCCTTTATGTGTTTAGCGGTTCCTGACGCCGACTTTTAAAAGACTTTTTACTCTTATTTAAAGCAACAGCGGAGTGAAAAATGAGGTGCATGGGTGAGGGCCGGTGGGCACAGTTTTCTAAATGCGTTGGCACACTCATTTATAACGGCATGCCTTTACACATTAGTGGTTCAAAAGTAAGCTGTAAAGTTCTCATGGCGACCGTATTGTCCCTGAGGAGGGGGCTGGCTTCTTGTGTGAAGAGCACAGACGTAAACATCCACTGGGGTCTACAACTCTCTGGGGGGCTGTACAAACCGGGGCCCGACTCCTGTCACTGCATTTTCTGTCTCTTCATCACTTTTCCATCGTGTGCTTCTTCAGGAGCGGTGCGTGTCTTTAAATAAGAGGATGTATAATAACGTCCCACCCAATTCCCTGTCTCCCCAGGTGTTAGTCTTTGCAATAGTGTTCATTAAAATGAATTCTGCTGGAGTAAGGGCTCCGCAGGGAGGACAGACTAATATCAAGCTGGATGGTCTTAGAACGGTCAATGCAGGACAGGGTGAGGCCAACCTCTTCTTTTTCACACTATGTTACATTAATAATTGTTACATTAATAATCATACTATGTTACATTAATAAAAAAGAATTCGCCATCTTTTCAAAATGTTCCTACATTTTGAAAATTAATTGCTTAAAAAGGCAGCAACGCATAATAAGTCTATGTTGGAATATATTTATGAATTACTTTGGTAGGTTTCAAATGTGAAAATGGCTAATTAAATTTAGTACTTTGAGTAAAGAAATTAATTAATTTGAATACGTAATAGGTCACGATACGATACGTACCTTGATACACAGGTCATGATAAGATACATACCTCAATATACAGGTCACGATACGATACATACCTCGATACACAGTCAATCAAATCAATCAAAGTTTATTTATAAAGCACTTTTCATACAAAGATGCAACTCAAAGTGCTTTACAGATTAAAAACACATTAAAAACTGAAACACCAATTTACACACCCAACTCCCACCCCCCACATATATTTACACGTGCATTCACCTCAGCATTCAGACAGCCATCCAAACACACACACACACACACAAACACACAAACGCACACACAAACCATTAGTTTAAATAAAATATTGTGCGTAATATAAGCAGTATAAGTGCATAAGTCAATAAGTCAATAAGTCAGGCTGAGTACAGATGAACCAGGTAAGGAAGCACCATCAGAGGAGCCGTCTGCGTCGGGAGCAGCACATCAGCTCCAGCCACCAGGCACCGAGCCAGGGCACCCAGAGGAGGCAGAGACACCACACCTCCACCCGGGCACCCACAGCTCAGCACCCATGCACCGAGCCAGAGCACCCAGAGGAGGCGAGGCTGAGGCACCACACCCCCACCCGGGCACTCATAGGACAGCACCCGGCAGCCAGAGCCGACAACCGGTGTTTCCCCTCAGAGGAAACACTGGAAGAACCTAAAAATAGTAAAAACAATAACAATAACAGTCTAAAAGGAAGAGACAACTCCAAAATCTAATAAAAATAAAAATGATAATATACAAGAATCAGAATATAGAAATAATAAATAAGACTAAAATTAATAAATAG
>OMNZ01108109.1:4822-19112 GCA_900303255.1 Lesueurigobius sanzi
TCCCACAAGTATTCACCCATATGCACACACAATCATTCTCCTTTACCCACCCAATCCTTGACCCTGACAAGTATACCCTAAATAATCATTGCCCATCACGCACCCAATCCCTGACTCCCACAAGTATTCATCCATAGACACAAAGAATCATTCCCCTTCAACCCTTCAACCCCCCAACCCACGACCCCAACAAATATAGGCTACCCTCATCTACACAAAGAATCATTCCCCTTCACCCATCCAAACCTGACTCCCGCAATTATTCACCCATATAAACAAATAATCAATCTCCTTCACCCACACAAGCCCGACAAGTATACCCTCATATAGACCGTAAAGGATATACCCTTTCATTGTTTGTAAACATTCTGGGCTTAGCTGGGGGCGGAAAGCTCGACCCCGATCTATTTCCATTGTAACTGTTGTTGCTGTTGTTGTAAAGATACATTTTTTTATCGTCTGAAATGTCATTCCTCTTGTTCTTGCTCCTTAAAAGCCACAACAGGGCCACATTTTTTGTTTGTAGTTTTACACTTATAATCACTAGTTTTAATCTTATTTCTCTTGCTCACTTCCTGCCTCCAGCTGATGTCACTGATGATGTAAGCAGCGGAAGGGTCTATTCCGTAAATACAGACATGCTTTGAACGCATTTGGACCCATTTGAAGAGAGGGCTATTTTTAGAATATATTGAGGAAAATGAAAATAGTGTTCACTGTTTAAGAGCAAAATAAACATGAATTATAATTGCTGCGACTGAACATCTGCCATTACCATCTTTAAGGTCCACTGCGGACAGACAGGGATCATTTATTTAGTTGCATCAGTCTGGCTTCAGTCCTGGCCTAACCTCTTTCGGCTGAGTGAAAAACGAAAGCCAGTTAAAAACATCCTTTGAACTGTTCATGCCCATTCCCCGACTTCCTCAAAAGTAATTCAATATTTTGTTTTAAGTTTTTCCATGTTGCCGTCTGAGTATTCCCCTGCAGTGATTTGCATGTTGAAGCAGTAAGCAAACATTTGTCGCTGACATTTGTACTATTTCTTGCCGCGTCCCTCTCCCTGCAGGCTCGTAAATACATTATGGATGCTATGGGCGAGAAGTACACTGAAGGCGTCGTCCTGGATTTGGAGAAGACATGGGAAGAAGCAGACCCTCGAACACCTCTGATCTGCTTCCTGTCAATGGGCTCAGATCCGACTGACTCGATCATTGCACTGGGGAAGAGGCTGAAGATCGAGACAAGATATGTTTCCATGGGGCAGGGGCAGGAAGTGCATGCTCGTAAACTTCTGCAGCTGACTATGGCTAACGTGAGTTCATTGTTCATCTGTTCATAAAGTAGGGCTGAAACAACTAAGCGATTAGTCGGCAACTAATTGATTATTGAAATAGTTGTCAACTATTTTAGTAATTGATTAATTGTACATCGAGTATTTTTGATTGAAAAACAATTTTGTCTCTAAAAAGTATCTTGTATAGGATTTTTTTTTAATTATATTTGAACTCTTTGTCCCAGATTTGAGATTAGTCTACATTCTCTAATCGGAGCAGAATGAGCCCCACAGATCCTCCGGCAAAACCAATTTGGAAATAAATAAAAAATGATTCTCTCTCACTTTTACCATCGTAGACTGAAGCTTTCAGATGAGGAATGGTATGTTCACATAATAGAGCCAGGACTCCCCTGAAAAATACATTCTTAATCTTAGTGGGATTTCCCTGGATAAATAAAGCTCAATTAAATGTAAAGAATTGTGAAATTTGTACTACTACTAATCCTACAGACATTACTCTATCACAGGGGTCACCAACCTTTTTTCAGCTGAGGGCTACTTCAAGAGCATTAAGTTGTTCAAGGGCTACCAGTTAAAAACAAATCCCAAAGATTTAAGCTTACACTGTTAAATTTTAGGGTATTGACTATATTATATCAAAATATCTTGATTTTAAACTAATACTGAGTCACAAGAAAAGAAAGAAACTGTATTTTTAAGTATCAGATGCAAGAAAATTTAATATTTTAAACCTTAGAAAGAGTCTCAAGGGCTACTACTGGGCATGCCCCAAAGGGCACCTGGGTGCCCGCGGGCACCACGTTGGTGACCCCTGCTCTATCATGTTGTCCTCAAAAGGCATCACTTTGTGGCAAAAAGTGAGGCACAGTAGCACAGCGGTTAGCGTTCGTGCTTCACAGCTTTCCACACTTTCTGTGTGGAGTTTGCATGTTCTCCCCGTGTCTGCGTAGGTTTCCTCCGGTTTCCCCTACCACTAAAAACATGTACAATAGATCAGGATGGATGAGAGTGAGTTTGTGAGTGCGAATGTGGGACAACGGAGGGAAATTAGCTCAAGGCTACAATTCGGATTGGTGTGTTTACATGCATTCTCATGTGCATGCACTGTCCCAACCAAATAAACAAACAAACTTAAACAGTTTATAAAATCATGTACTTTTCGCAGCCACCGATTAACCGATTCATCTTAGAAATAGTCATCTGACTAATCAATTACCAAAATAATTTTGTTAGTTGCAGCCCTATTATAATGCAATTTCATGTCATGTAATATGTGATGAATGGAGGGCCCCTTTCCACCTAAGTAGGCGACAGGTGCGTAAGAGAAGATGATACTTACATTAACTTGAAATAAAGGAAAGCTCCCGCACACTGTCTCACTCTTATTCAAGTTTTTTGAAAAAGAGTGACACACAGTGTGCGGGAGCTTTCCTTTATTTCATGTCATGTAATATGCTCAGAAATTATTTTGACTATGATCAAATACATATTTATTTCTACTACTTAGGTAACAGGTAACACAATTCCTAGTAGTTTGGGCTTGGCCTATATTCTGGACAGTTCGTAGATGTTGAAGTAAACACATAGTACACACAAAAATGTTTATAATAAACTTTTGTTCCCCATCATTATATTTTAATAATGCACAACACTTGTACAACAATGAGGTCACCATCTTTTGACAAGGAAAAGTAAACTGCACAAGGACTTCATTTGACCTCACCGGATTGGTTCAGTCTACAATGGTGGGATGAAAAAAGTGAACTGTGTTTTTGTTTTTTTCAGGGAGGTTGGGCCTTGCTTCAGAATTGCCATCTAGGACTGGACTTCATGGGTGAGCTGATGGACATAGTGACAGAGACAGAGTCTGTTCATGATAGTTTCAGGCTTTGGATAACAACTGAGGTTCACAAACAGTTCCCCATCACTCTTCTCCAAATGTCAATCAAGTTTACCAACGAACCACCCCAAGGGCTGAAGGCGGGGCTTAAGAGAACATATGGAGGTATGGAAATAGATATTTGTTAACAAGAACATAATGTTTTTTCATACAGTATATAAAATATATGTATATATCATGGTTTGTCCAAGACTTTTGTTTTGTTCTTTCGGATTAGAGTGTTCAGCTCCCGACTGGCAATAATCCCAAACTCCATTAGTGATTTTTGAGACAGTGCCAGTCAGAAAGACTTGTCCAAAGAAAACTGCTGACTTGCACTTGCATTATTAAAAGTGGAATAGATTTAATAAGACAGATTCACTGAGCGAATTACTCTTCCCATTTCTATAAAGCTAAAAAAGCAATCTTTTATAAACTACTGGGTGGTGACTTTGCTATGGCGTTTGTATTGATGTTGTCAAAGGCTCAGACTAATTCAAGAAACTTATTTATACAAAAAAAAATACATTTTTCTGAACCTACTATTGTTTTGTGTTTCCAGGTATCAGTCAGGACCTCTTAGATGTCAGTAACATGGGTCAATGGAAACCAATGCTTTATGGGGTAGCCTTTCTTCACAGCACTGTTCAAGAGAGGAGGAAGTATGGACCACTGGGGTGGAATATCCCATACGAGTTCAATCAGGCCGATCTGAATGCTACAATTCAGTTTGTCCAGAACCATCTTGATGACATGGACATCAAAAAGGTTAAAATGACTAGATAATGGTTTTGTTCTATTGTTATCATCTATTTTACTTTTTGTACTATGTTGTGCATGAGACATTTCTAAAACAAATGCTACAAGCAGGGAATTGTGTATCAAAAAGACAAAATATAAACCAGAAGTCGTCAGAGCTAGGGGTGTGATAATACAGTATATTGACTTTCCGATATATCGCGATATTTTGTGGCACGATGCGATACAGATATTTTTCATGCTACTATCAATACTTTTGATAATGTCATGCGTATTAATTTACAACGTCATGAATATTAATGAGGCTGCAGTGCTTTCACGGTCAATAGAGGCCAGTGGGTTTTTTTTCCACTCTTCTACACTCGTTGGACCCCGTAGCACTCGCCTTCCCCATTGTCTCAGAGGCCAGAAATGGTCAATGATACAGTCAGGGCAGTAGAGGGCAGCACTACCATTTTAAGACCTTGGACCAAACACTGTCACACAAATAAATAACTTTTAATGATAGTGTTTATAATTATGAATAAGATTAACTTGTTGTTAATTTCTTTTTTTTGGAAACAGGTAGGTTGTGTCTGTTACTATTCAAGAAGGAAATGAACAATGCACATGAAAACAGAAGAGCAGACATTTAATCCAAGGCTAAACAGATTTAATATCTAGAAGTTAACTCAAACATGAGGGATAAATGGTATATTATTATGCATTTGGTTTTTAACAGATTGTAGGTTGGTTTATATTCCATAATGACATATAATTAGATGATCCACCACAAAGTAAAAAGCTTTGTCTGTGGCCGACTGGTGATTTCTCATAACATACACTCACTTTACTTATGGTTCTTCCCTTTCCAACAGGGCGTGTCCTGGAACACAGTCCGCTACATGATCGGCGAGATTCAGTACGGCGGCCGCGTGACAGACGACTATGACAAGCGCCTTCTCAATACTTTTGCCAAAGTCTGGTTCAGCGAGGACATGTTTGGACCGAGTTTCATCTTCTACAAAGACTACAGCATCCCCAAATGTGCCAACGTAGAGCAGTATCTCACATATATTCAGGTCTGTCCTTCATATTATTCACGCATTTCTAATACATACCACTCAGACTCATAACCACAAAGAAGCCCACTTAAATGACTGCCGAAGTGCTATTTTAAGCTTCTGGTTTTCTGTATCCTGACAGCCCTATGTACCATCAGAGAGAGAGGCACGTTTGAAGAAGTGGGCTGCTAATGCATACACTCTTACGTTGAAGTGACAGTGTTTTATTTAGCAGAAAGTTTATTTCTTCTTAATTATAATTGATTTATCATTTCTCTATGTCACATTAATGGGCCCGGAGTATGTGTCTATCTAGAGGCAGTTCCTGAACCAGTTTCATTAAAGCTTGTTTCATTATGACGGATGCTCTGGGCTCTCAGGCTCAGTGGACGCATTCTTCTACACTGCATCTCAAATTGGGACTGACAAACATAGCCTTGGACCACATCAACAAGCATTTGTACAGTTGTACATGTTATGCAGTACTATATGGAATGCTTCTCTTGTATGGAGAACAAATACATACATTTTACATAGTCTATTCCCTTCTCTATATTTATTTTTTTATTAGAATCTCACTTTGGAGCACATGCACTCTTTCTGTCAGTTTAGATAATGGAGAGAATTGCAGGAAGGGAATCTGAAATAATTTATTATTCTGTCCACCAAAAAATATTTTGTTGTAACTCCAAAGAGGAAAGAACGTTTTGACATTTGACATTTATGTATTTCACGAACCTTTCACAGGGTTTGCCGGCTTATGACACTCCAGAAGTGTTTGGACTACACCCTAACGCAGACATCACCTACCAGAGCAAGCTGGCTAAGGATGTTCTGGACACCATTCTGAGTATTCAGCCCAAAGACAGCTCCTCTGGCGGGGGTGAGACCAGAGAGGCCGTAGTGTCCAGGCTGGCTGACGACATGCTGGAGAAACTGCCCCCAGACTACGTGCCATTCGAGGTTTGTGTGTGTGGAGCGATGTGTGACCAGCTGCCCGGGGAGAGTGTTGGTGATAGCGATGTGCAATGTCCCTTGCTGTACATGTGCGCAAAGTGGTGCAAGTGGCAAACAAAGTGGCCCATGCATGTGGAGAATGCCAGCCTGTGATTTTTCTTTTTTTTCTCCTTGCTTTCCCCATTTACTTACCAACCAAAAGTCTTTACTATTGCTAACAGTGCATTATCTAGTGGTTCTCATACATATTTGACCTTTCAAGAACCACTATGCCTAGATCAAGATCAAGATCAATGCATATTTTGACTAAATCATGTATGAGTGTAACCCATATCTAAACTAGAAAACTTAAATGCATTAATAAAGCATAAATAAAATTACATAAAATGGCTAAAATAAGGTTGAAAATTGCATATGACAGGTACCATCTGGAGACCCTATTTCTAACAAAAAAATATATAAACTAAACAAACACGACAAAAAATGACAAACGTGACATCAAATTCTCGATTGTCATGAACCTTTTGAAAGATTTTTTTTCTGGGAATAACTGTGCACTTATCCTTACCGTTTTCACATTTTCACACGTTTCTGAACATGCACCAGGTAAGGGACCGCCTCCAGAAGATGGGTCCATTCCAGCCCATGACCATCTTCTTGCGGCAGGAGATTGACAGAATGCAGAGGGTCATTGTTCTAGTCCGAAACACGCTCACCGACCTCAAACTGGCGATAGACGGGACCATCATCATGAGTGAGAACCTGCGGGACGCCCTGGACTGCATGTATGACGCTCGCATCCCTGCCCGCTGGAAGAAAGTAAGTGTCCGAGATGGCACACTGTTTTCACTGTGTGTGTTGGTTATTCACTTCTGTTGCTGTATTCTATTTAATCTATTAGTTTTAGCTTTTGGGGAACTTTTTATGGGAAAAAAAATTGGTACTAGGTGTCACTGTGGCTTTATGGGTGGTTAGCATGGCGCCTTTGCTTTCCTTCATGGTGGCCTTCATGACGCTTCAGGATGATATGTTTTTAGGTGTAGGTTTTCACTGTGTTGCCATAGTGGTTCCACCAGAAACCCTAAAAAACAAGTGATCTGGGTGTGTCACCAAGGCCGCTGTGATGAAAAGTAATGGTGCCATGCGAACCAACCATAAAGCCACTGGGTCACTAAAATGTCAAAAACCCCCTAACTAAAAAGTTTTTTGTTTGTTTATTTTTTCACACAATGCACTGTTTATAATGGAGCACCATAGTCCCGCCCTTATACGGGCTCTTTCTGGTGCCAGGAAGTAAAAATCCCATTCAAAATCTCTATAGACTTTTCGAAAAATTCAAATTTTAAGAGTTTAAAAGCGCAATGGAGGCTAATCTATGTGCTAACTGCTAGCCATAGTGCGGATATTACAAGCAAGAAAATACCAAATACTTGAAAATACCAAATACTTGAAAACACAGCAAAATGCTTTTATAACTTTTTGTTGCCCATAAATCATCATGTAGCTGATTAGCTGCTTCCGGCAGCAGCCAAAGGGATTGTCGATGGGCGGGACTGTGATGCTCCATTTACACATGGAGGCGATATTAGAGATTAAATGATATGTTATGATGATGTTATGATGACAAGCAATCAGGTTTGGTAAAAAAAAAAAAAAAAATCCTGTCCCTTGTTGGGCTTTTCCCTACATTAATATTCATTATGGCACAAAACACTGATAACTCATATTAACATCAGCCCATCCGTTTTATTTTCTTGCTAAATATTACAAAGTGTGTACTATTCCCTCCGCTGCCTATGTTGCTCTGTATGTGTTCTCTTCACTTTCATATTGTTTTTATTCTATGCAGTTGAATTATACATGTATACACTGCTCTGTCACTGGGTTGGTTTCCCTCTGATCTTTGCGGATGACAGTTTCTCTGTTGTGCTGTAATGGCATCCCATGTGTTGGTTGTTTGTCTGTCCGGCACAGGCATCATGGGCCTCCAGCACCCTGGGGTTCTGGTTCACAGAGCTGCTTGAGCGGAACCGTCAGTTTCAGGCCTGGATCTTTGAAGGGCGCCCACACTGCTTCTGGATGACAGGCTTCTTCAACCCGCAGGGCTTCCTGACAGCTATGAGACAGGTACAACACAGTATTCCCTCTACCTACCCCTCCTCACCATCAGGGAGGACACCAGATGGCACGCAGGGGAGATGCAGGCACACCGCCAGGTTCAGTGACATGCATTTACACACACAACACAGCACAGCATGAATGCAGAAGAGAGACACGCAACTACATCCATATTCCCTTTGTTAAAATGAATCTGTTTTACAGCCCAAGTTAGTCCATCAAGTATTTACACCGAACCATATTGCGGTCTTCAGTTCAAACAAATCTGAACTGGATACATACAGTAAAAATACACATTCTGTATTCGTATTGTTAAGTGGAGGCAAGACATTATGGGCCAATTCATTTTAACATTTTTGGGAATAGTACTATAGAGTTAGAGTCTTTTGTACATCTGTGGTGAAATATTAGCCTGTACAAAAACTGAAAACTACCAGGTTATTCATCTACGTCGTGTGGCATTATAAGCATGTCTGCAGTAGGGAACATGTGATTTTAAATCTCTGGCATGTACCCTATGTCTTACTTAGTTTGTTGTCTGTAAATTGTAGGAAATCACACGTGCAAACAAGGGCTGGGCTCTGGACCGTATGGTGCTATGCAATGAGGTGACCAAGTGGATGAAAGATGACATCACTCAGCCCCCAGCAGAGGGGGTGTATGTCTATGGCCTTTACTTGGAAGGCGCCGGATGGGACCGACGCAGCAACAAACTCTGTGACTCCAAACCTAAAGTCCTGTTTGAGATGATGCCTGTTATTCGTATGTACGCTGAGAACAATGGTGAGTCTGTCTACCATCAGTCTGTCCTTATCATTATGATCCATGAAGCTGGCGCTAAGTCTCAGCGATAGATGTAACATTTAAATGCCAGGCATACTGCTGTTTTTGATAATGGATCAGCAGGGACTTGGCACACTATTGTGCGTTCAGGCACAGTAACTTGGATGCCCTTCTTAACAGTAAATGCGTATAATGGTGTGAGGTTTGACTTTTTAGCAAATATTTTTGAATCTGTTTTGTTCTTTTAGGTGTGAAGGACCCCCACCTTTATATGTGTCCAATCTACAAGAAACCTGTCAGGACAGATATAAACTACATTGCAGCGGTGGATCTGAAAACAACACTTGCTCCAGAATACTGGATTCTACGGGGCGTGGCCCTGCTCTGTGATGTCAAATAATTTACTTCCTTAGCAAATACATAGCAAGTCATCACTAACTAACTCACTAAGCGGATAATAATGCAAATGTTAAGACAAACAAGTTAGTGAAAAACACTCAATTTAAATACATAGAAATTTTATTACATTTTTACAAAACAATGGCATCGTCAAAACATCAAAACACTTTTTGCTAGTATTTTCTTTTCTTACAAAACCATTGTACACAGACTAACTACTCTGTACATACTGTAGATCAGACTTTGACTTCTCAAATGGTACTCAACCATAGCTTGGCCTTCTTACCTGCTGCCTTTACTCAAAATGTTATCTTTACCATTATGAATCATTTGTTCACACTGATAAAGAATATTTTGAGTAAAAGGGGACTGTGTGAATATTATAATATATTCATAGATGCTTCTTCAGTAATTAGGTGGTTCATCACTAAACACATACACACACACTTCATGCTTATTGTTGCTTTTTCCCTTTTGTTTCCAGTTTGTGCAGCTTGGGCTGTTTATTAAAAACATTCCATTTGTGGTTTTTTTTTCACACATAATGCAATTAATTCCACAATCCACAACGTTTCATGTAACTGAAGGGATTCTCCGAAAGCTGCCAGAGCTGAATCCAAAGACTTTCAGCACAGAAGCGGCCTACTGCTGCACATGCTACATGTTGACTTACTGAGGAGGCACCGGCTCTATTGATTCTTTTTGTATACCACATCTGATTCACTTTGTAACTTAGCAGCTCCGACAGGAACAAGCATTTCCTGTCCCTGATAGTCAGTTGCCACAGTAAGGTCAGCACATCCCTCAGTCTTAGGGCATTACATTGCCCTGGGACAGAGAGCGGGTCATCTCTGTGTGCACAAAGTAGGTCTTCAGATCTCCTTTGCCCTTGACGTTGATGATGCCTCTGCATGAGCACATGTATCCCAGGGCCAGGAGGATGTGACTCGTCTCCTCCGTCACCTAAAGGAGCACAACAGAAAAATTATACAGTTTCATTAGATTGCCGTCAGCTAGACCTACATGCATCAGTGTTGTATTGTATTTATGTAAGTACTGTGATAAAGCTGAGATCGTGTACATATTGTATGTGCTTAAAATGCTTTTAAACTGAAAATCCTATGCAAAAAAGTGATTCATTGACAGTTGTTTGTGCGCATTGTACTACTTTTCTTGTAAATCTTTCACACAATCCCAAATAAAATGCTGTAATTAATGACGAGCCTTGTTTATCTTTGCATACATGAAGAAAATACATGGATGTGCCTTCCCTGTTGTTGCCTTTGCCCTGATACTGTATGTACATCTCTGTATAATTATCAACAGGCAGTCGGCGGATGTAATAGGAGGCTCCGCGGCGGCTCCAGACCGCACAGCAGATGGCTCTATCAAATGCGTATTACCTTTAGAGACCAAAAGCTTCCTGCTCCATACGTCTCTCAGGTAACATATCATTCTATCTTATCAGCCATCGAACAGAAGGCCAGATGTCCCAGCCACCATTCATAGCATGTGCATGAAGTGCTCTTTATCTGCAAGCATCCCTTTCAAATTGAAGTTTAAAAATGGGACGGACCAAGTCTGGCTGCGTCTAGCGTATGATATGTGACTTTGAAAGATTGACATTCTTCTCTGAAAAAATGACTAAATTCTCAAAAAGATTAAAAGAAATTGACAAAACACGGCGGCTTCTTTACCTGTATCTTTCCCAGGATTCCTGTACTGTCCATCCTGCTCGCTACATTCACCGTGTTGCCCCAGATGTCATACTGAGGTTTTTGAGCGCCAATGACTCCGGCGATCACCGGGCCGTGGTTTATGCCTGACAAGACAGGTGTCGGGTTACATTTGGTGCACCTCTGAACAACTCCACAGCCACTTGCAGAGTTACCACAAAGACTTGCAAATTGACTTTACTGCTCAGACGCCAATTGTCCCTTAAGCTTAACTCTCTCCATTATTAAGAGTTAGGGACAGGCACAAATAACACACTCAGTTGTTCATTGCATAACCGTTTTAATGTTGGGGGAAAGTTCAGAAACTAAACACTAAACTAACAGTTGTGCTCAAAAGTTTACATACCCTTTTAATCTTTTGGCCATTTTTCATAGAATATGAATGATAACACAAAAATCTTTTTTTTCCCACTCATGTCAGTGGTTGTGCACAGCCATTTATTGTCAAAGAACTGAGTTTACTCTTTTGAAATCATAATGAAACAGACACTACTCAAATGTCCCTAATCTAACGTTTACATGACCTTCAACAACTGGCAGGAAAATTGACTCTCTGATAAAACTGGACTCATTTAGCTAGTTTCTAGTTGAAAAGCGTAAACAAACAGGTTTTTTTGACAATAAATGGCTTCACGCAACCACTAGCCATGAGTGAAATCAAGGTTTTTGTGTGTAGCTACAGAAAGAATATGTGAAAAATGTCGAAAATTCAATAACTGGCTATACTTTTAATGACTTTATATTATTATATTCGTGCCCTATGAGACAAAGCTTTTTGTGATACCTGGCGTCATACAAATAAATTGATTTGATAATTTTTTGCTAAACCATTTCAACAGTGTGTTCTCTTAAATTAAAACAAAACGATAAGCAGTCATCAAATGATGTCAAGACCAGAGCTAAAAAAGAGTACCAAAACGAGGCTAAAATGGAGGTACAGCTTACATACCCTGGCAGAATATTAGATTTTTGGCCATTTTTCAGCGAATATGAATGATGACACAGTGGTTAGTGGTTGTGTCCAATCATAATGACAACAGAAACTACTCAATAGTTTACATGATCATCAACAACTGCATGAAAATAGTTCAGGAGCAAAATAACTTCAGCTGAAAAATAGGACTCTCTGAGAAAAAAAGTGTTTGTTTCAAGATGCACAATATGTAAACTTCAGATCAGGGACATTTGGCTAGTTTATATTATTATGATGTGAAAAAAGGTCATTGTGTCATTCATATTCTCTGAAAAACAATCAAACATCCTGCCAGGGCACAACTGTAAATTAGGAAGATTGATTGAAGACTAATTTGAAAGTAACCATGCATTTCTGTTGTGGCTGTGTGTGCAGTCGATGTGCTACTCCTTCTGGTCTCGTACAGACCTCGCCATAGCTTCACAGGCCAAATCAATATCTTATGTAGAACCCTGGAGTGCATATGGTATGTTACCGGTACCTCCACTTGAGATAAGTGTGAGCGCACAACCACTGGTTTCCTGACTCAGTGGGCGGGAACTCGTACCTTTCCCTGAAGAAGCATTATGGGCCTCTCTAAACGCGGTGGGGAGGCATCGGCCAATACGGGCAAACTGCTGTGTTAATGGAGCGAGGCATGCTGGGACAGACAGACAGCCTCACAGTGTTGAAGCCTGGCTCTTAACTCACAGTGGCAGCTGGAACATGCTCACCATTTGCAATCGTGTTGTGTATGCTGCGCATGGCTTTGATATTCCAATATGAATTAATCTAATGTTACAGTTTATCAATGTCTTCAGTAATAACAGCAGGTGCAAAAGTGTGCCGCGAGCAACCTAACCCCACCTCTCACTCAGACGGTTTCTTTGTGAGTAGTTTCGCGAAGAAGCAACGAAAAGGCAGCTAAAACATTTTGCTTTGATGGTAGACAACTCACCAACTCTGAGCTTGAAGTCGTTGAAGGAGTGTTTATTTATAAGATCCAATTTCCCCACCAACGCAAAGGCAAACTCCACCATGGTCCCGATGTGCATGTACTGCCTGTCACGTTCCTGCGGAGCAAACGCTTCATCACTGAACGGATACAAATCGAATACGGCCGCGTAATGAGGGAGGGTAATTGGCGTTTTGAGAAGCAGTACCTGCGTGGCGTGCTCGGGTCCAGATGCCGCGTTGAGCCCTGTCGCGGCCATGTAAGTGCTGCCAATGGTCTTGATCTTTTCCACTCCGCTGAACTTGGGCTTTGACAGCAGCTGTTGGCAAACACACACCAGCGCCGCTCAGAAATGCACACGATTTTTTGCTCATCTCGGGGCATTAATACTCGGGGAGGGGAGAAAAAAAAGTCAGGGAGGATTTACCTCGTCGAAATCAGCGATGATCTCGTTGAGAAGCCTGAGGCACTCCAAGCCCTCTTTGTTGACGTCTGACTCTGTGTAAAACTCTTTAAAGTCAGGGATTGATGCGAACATCACACAAACCAGGTCATAGGACTGGTGATACAGATCCTGCACAGAAAAATGTAAACATATTTATTTAATGGAGTATGTATTAGGGAAATATATTCCATAAAAACAATATACAACAGTTTATTTATGCAAGAAAACAACAACAACAGAGCATTCACGCGTGTAGGTCTTGAATGTAGTATAGTTTTGTACATTACAAGATCCTGGCATACAGTACTTCATAGTTTAAGGTGCATTGTAGAACTTTCTAAACACTTGATATTAGTGAATATTTGACCTTTTGGTGGCCCAGTGGCTGTATGGGTGGTTGGAGCATTAACTTTTCATCACAGCGGCCTTTATGACGCTCCAGGTTTCTGGTAGGCTTTTCTCTGCTGGTGGAACCATCTCCATGGCAACGGGGGGGGGGAACCTACCAGTCTCCCTCATAAAGGCCGCTGTGATGAAAAGTAAAGGCATCATCCTGCAACCATGCAGCCGCTGGGTCACTAACAGTGCTGTTACTTGTTACTCCATAAAAGTAATCCAACTACTGATTTATTTTGAAAGTAATCTGAACACTAATTGCTAGTTACTATGTTAAAAAAAAAGGATCAAGCAAAAGCTGCTCAGAGCTTTGGAATTAACTTTATTCAGCGTAAATCTTACTTTTGCACAGACCTTGATCTTAAAATGAATGTTTTCAGCTCAAAATATTACAAAAAAGTGATGGAATTGTTAATTGATAAAGTATTTATAATCTAATTACCAGTTTTGCAATTGTAATCCCGTTACATTACTCCGTTACTAAAAGGTAATCTAATTACAGTAGTGGATTACTTAGTAATCCATTACTTGGCAACACTGTAAATTAGATGATCTTTACTTCACTGAT
>OMNZ01108109.1:19132-31278 GCA_900303255.1 Lesueurigobius sanzi
TAAAGTATTTATAATCTAATTACCAGTTTTGCAATTGTAATCCCGTTACATTACTCCGTTACTAAAAGGTAATCTAATTACAGTAGTGGATTACTTAGCAATCCGTTATTTGGCAACACTGGTCACTAAAAGGTCAAGGTTTTTCGTTTTTTTTTTCTGCAAAAAAAGTTCCACAATGCACCTTTAAATATTTTATACATTGAACAATTTATTAATAGCATCTAAAAGTGTAATATATTGTAATTACGGTAAGTATTAACCATACCCTAGAACAGTGTTTCCCAACCACGGGTACGGGGCCCCTTGGGGGTACGCAAGAGTTTAGAAGGGGGTACTTGGAATAATTTCAGACATAAAATAATTGTAATTGTATTTTTTATTATTATGTTCAAAGAAAAGCCATTTCAAGCATTTAACTGTAAAGAGTGAGAGTTTCTGAGAATTTTCAGTAGCCTTTTTACTGATAAATAGGAGTTTTAGTCATTCACTTTCTAACTAATCATCAAAACCATCGAGGCAGGGGGTACTTGGAATATAAATAAAAGGCTCAAGGGGTATGCAAGTCAAAAAAGGTTGGGAACTACAGCCCTCGAATAACGTCTGTAAATTACTGGAAATAAGGTTAGCATCTTCTTGGTAATAATATGGAAACAAAAATGCTTAACATCTTATTGTCTTTTTCATATCTCATTGCCATGCTATTTCCATCCAATTATGTTATTAATGTGCTGTAAAGTAAAGTGCCACCAATTAATTAGCGAACACATCTGTAAGTCTAATATGCAGAAGAGAACATCCTGAACGTTAGCGATCCTCTGTCTGCAAAACAGTGAAATTAAAATAATTATCTCATCAGTGGCTCACCTCATTCTTCCAGTTGCGCGCGAGGAAGTGCTCTGCCACGTGAGCGGGCAGGACATTCTCCAGCAAGACCCGGTTGAGATTCTCCATGGTTTCGATCTCCTCGCACTCCCTCTTGAATTTGTTCTTCCACAGAAAGTCTAACCTACAGTAATATTCATTCTGTTACAAGAGGACACAGAGGTGAAGAGACTGTAGGCACAGCTGGGCAGCTTGCTTCCATCAAAGAAGTCAGAAAGAAAAGCAGACACAAACACCCACACGGACTCAGGCAAAAGAAACCGAACAGATACTGAACAGGGTTAAACAAGTTAAACAAGTTAAAAAATATACTGAGCGGCAAAAACAACAACACATTTTCATACGACATGTCAATGTTAAATTGTCGGTACAAATCAACAAAGCTTTCAGGGGGGGATTGTTGGCTTTAGACTTAGAGAAATGAGACAATGAGTGGGTGGGATGGAATGTTAGCTACTCCAGGGTTTCTCAAACTGTACAAATACTTAATCAGTTCATACGGTAATTTGTATTTCCTTTAAATCATGCCAGCAACTTTGGTTTGAGAATTACTAGTCTCTTTTAGCTGGTAGTTTGACTGTGCCATACTGCCATACATCCCCTCACCTGCTGATTTGTTTTCTTCACTTTAAACATTTATTACCCACTCCGCCTGCTTCATTTTAAAGCCTCTATACGCAGGTTCAGGCCAGATTCAGATGGAGACCCAGGGGAGATCGTATGTGGCGTGGAAATTCTTAATTATTCTCTTCTGGGGGCTTAAACTGCACCACAAAAGCACAGCGACGCTGATTTCGCATTTACTGTATTTTAATTGCCTTGTATCTCCAAGGTAATGGTGCTGTTGTTCACGTTTAAGAATTGTCCCCAGCGAGCACAAAGGTGTTTCGGATGTAGCCTAAATACCCCGCGCTGAATAACGGCCTCAGAATAGCACGCTGCTTTGGCAAAGAGTGGTTTCTGGTCCCTGTGACTCCAGGCTAATGAACATAAACATGTGCGGCTTTAAGCAACGGCCACCTATTTCTACTGTTGACGGACAATACTGCTGTTGACTCCGACATACAGTATAAGCTGAAAAAGTTATTGATCGTCTTAGTAGCGATTCTTGGGTCAGAACTGCGAATGATCATCCTTCAGTTATGCAGGGATTTAGTTAACGTAATCTGGTTACTGTACAGCACAGGACTAGGATGGTGATAGGATGGAAATAGCATGGTAGCTAAGGATAACAACGGATATAATAATGCGTATTGATAACAATCTTTGATAAAATAATGTAATTATCATTTCTGTGTCGGGATATGCACGTATGCAGGAATTACAACGTCAAATTGAATTCTTTGCGCCACAAGTTAATGGCCAGAATTGTACTTC
Source organism: Lesueurigobius sanzi (assembly GCA_900303255.1). Lineage (NCBI taxonomy): Eukaryota > Metazoa > Chordata > Actinopteri > Gobiiformes > Gobiidae > Lesueurigobius > Lesueurigobius sanzi. Next base: position 21,392 of record OMNZ01108109.1, read on the forward strand.
TAGGGGGGTCATTTATCAAGACAGGTGCTAAATAGCGAGTGCAAACTGGAGTCTGTGTGTGTGTGGGGGTGAATACCTGTGGGAGTCGAGGGGTTGGGTGTGTGAAGGGGAATGATTCTCTGTGTATGTGGGTGAATATTCATGGGGGCCAGGGGGTTGAATGGGGGAAGAGGATTGGTTCTAATTTATAAGCCGCTTTGTGCTACATTCTTGTATGGAAAGCACTTTAAAGTAAAAAAAATATTGATTTATTGATTGGTTATTCACCTTATACAGGAAGTTGCAATGGGCGCCGCCATCTTGTATTTATGGTCAAACTGCAGGTCTGACTTGAGCTGATATTGGCTTTGATTTTTGTTATTGGTGCAACATGTAACATTTACAACAAACCCCTATGTAAATATATCAGCTTTGGTCCTCACAGACAATTAGCCAATTATTGTGGCAACAAAAATGTCGTCTTCCACTGAAACTACACATGTAAACTTGTTTCTTTTTTTTTTTTGTTTGTTCATTCCCATTTTATTTTCTTCACTCTCTTACATTGACAACAGCTCACAGGAAGCGCTATGACAATGAGGAAATGCTTTTACAGGGTTCATACAGGGAGCGGCAAAATTTAATTCAAATTGAATGCTTTTTAATACCAATTTTTAATGCTACAAACGCCACAAATCAGTACATAATATTTTCAATAGAAATTTTGATACGATGGACAACTTTTGATCGAATACAGTATGATTTCTGCCAAAACTCCAGTCTAGACCCTATTTTTTGCATTTTGACAAACTTGTACTGTAAAATTGGTTGAGAAATGTCAGATTTTCCAAGAAGTTTTGCCAATTAGTGGGCGGGGCCGAATAAGGTGAATAGCATACAGCTATTTGTGAGCACGCTGCACCTAATCTACTATTTGAAAAGGCTTGTATGACAGTACTAGGGCCCCAAATACGATATGTAAATAAGGGAGTTGCATGAATTAACTCTACTGCTGATTCACTTTTGTACACGCGCTTGGTAAATGCCCCCCTTTATTGCTTGTTGTACTTTCAAAAGTGCACAAATCAAGACATTTATTCATATTTTTTGGGCCTGCAATATATCTTAGGTGAAAATTGGCTTCTAAGATGAAGAATATTCACAGTATCACACTGTGTTCTTGCTTTGTTTCAATAGATTTCTTGAAAATTGGTATATTTCATATAATTAAACATACAGACCTTTGAGATACAATGATTTACTTTAGGCTAGTGACTCTAAGTCAGCGATGCCCAAAGTATGACCCAGGGGCCAAATGCGGCCCTCAGACCAATTTTTGGTGGCCCGCAAGCTTCTTGTTGATGTAGCACACATCAGCCGAGATGATACTTTTTCTGCATGTTTAACAAATCTACACAATTAAAACCTAAAAAGAAATAGGACTAAAACAAGGACAAGACCAGGTCCAATCATGGATTAAAGTAGGTCCAAACCAGTTCTAAATCAGGGCTTAACCCGAACTAAACTATGATTAAACCAGAACTATACAAAGATTTATCCAGAGCTAAATATGGTCTAATCTAAGAATAAACCACAACTGTTGCAGGTCTACGTAGGGATAGATATACGTTCTCCTAAATTATTTCTTAATTCAATTTCTACACAAAATTAAGACTTTTTAACACTTTTACGGCTTTAGACGCCATGCTACTTTAATCCTGTCACTTTTCAATTGCTGTGCTGTACAGTGATGCGCCTCCATCTCCCTTTAGCTAAGCTCTGGACCGGGTCAAACAATACTACAGCTTGGAAATAACAGTCCTCTATGTCTAGTTATATACTGTAGACGCTTGAGAGCCTACAGAAATAATAAATAGAAAAGCACTATAAGAAGGTCCAGCATTATGGAGGCCACGTATGCCCCCTTTTAGCAGCAGTATTCAGTGTGAGTGACTGAAATGGGCTCATAAAGAAGATAGGCGCAGCATGAGACAAGCCTGCATACAAACTGCTCCCCCTCGCATGTGGTGAAGGAGGTAGTGAAAGCAAAGATGGAAGGGGCAAGCCATTTAAAGCTGCGCAGATGAAAAGCGCGACAGTGCCGGGTGCTCAGTTTGCTCTCTGTCAAACGTACCTGCCTGGCGAGCACCAGCAGAGTGACAAAGAAGATGAAGAGGGAGATAGAGCCCATAGTCTTCAAGTCCTTGAGCACTCCGGGTCTTCGAAGAAAACAGAGGGGGGGAAGGGGGGTGGGAGGGGGGTGTTCATCGGGAGAAAGGAATAGAAATAACACAAATAGATGAGAGGAGAACAGGGGATCGTCAAATTGAAACTCACATTACAATCAGCAGTCAGCCACATGTGTCAAATTACTTGTTTAGAGGAGCATTTTCTTCCAAGATGCCACTTGATTAGGGCTGTCACTTCTGTTTAGCGGAGACAAGAGCCAGTTTCTTATTTGCTTTACGGCAGATGAGCTCCCCTACCACTGGAGGAGGCTCGGTTGATATTTGGTCAAAAAAATGGATAATGGTAAAAAAAAAAGGTGCTAAAATAAATGATTAATTCAAAACTCCTGATTAAAAAGAGAATTCGCAGCATATTTTTCTGCTGTTTTTGATGAGGTCTGAATTGGAAATGAAACCTTTTTCTTCTCTCACATCAAAGATCTCCAATGACAAGTAAAAAATACACACATTCAGAGTTCAGCAAACGGAAGCTTCATTATCTAGTCAATTCTTTACAAAGATGGTCAGATAAATAGATGAATAGCATTGAACAACCTCTACGTAGGTCTGCACTGGGCTTGCTAATGGAAAGTGCCACTGACACCGTACATAAACCAAACATAAAAGCTTTGAATGTGATGATTCTCTTAAAGGTTATAGCTACACCGTCTTGATAGAAAGATGCACATCCACATACAGTATGTTTTAGCTCTTCCACATGTGTTTTATCTAAATAACTTTGCATCTATGCATTAATGCCATAGAATTAAAAAAAATATTGTTTTTGGAGTATAGGCCACAATCCATGTGTAAATGACAAAATATCCATAATATCCCAGAGAAATAATGATTCCTCGCTAAACATGTCTCAGAATCATTATGCTGCCTGTCAGTGATTTTCTGTGGTTCTCGGTGTTCGCCTTTTCCAAGACGTTCCAACTTTGTTATTGTATATTATGTAGAGGGGATTTTAACGTCACTAAATAAAAACTTGCTTTAGTTTGCGTTCATGTTCTAGGATTTGATGATGTAATAATCTCAGATGGAGGGCAGGGGCTCATACAACTCTACGGGAAAGACGCAGTTTTGCTAAAAAGAAAATTGACACAATTTTTTGGAGGTAAATGGATTCACAAACATGCCATATTTGTCTTATGGCTGAAAGTCCTTTCTACTGACCAAAATCACGCACAAAATGGACCTTACTTTTTGATCCTATATGTTTAATGTGAAACAGCCCAGTAATGACAGAGATATGAGACAAAAACAATCAGCATTTTGGCAGATACCATATTTACTACCTTCCTGCCCATCACCTCAACTTAAAACTATAATCCCTCCAGACCAGTGTTTCTCAAACTTTTTCAGACCAAGGATAACTGCTCCAAAAATGACCACCTAACCCACTAAGTTGCCCTAACAAGCCAAAAATACTTCAATATTGGGATAGAAATGAAATGATATGATCATTATTATGATTATGCTTTGGATTTAGGCCGATATAAAATTAACCTGATTCCAAATGCAGAACCTGACAACGTCAATAAACATGCATTGATGAATAACTAATAATAATAAAGATATTAACAAACATTAGGCTGCTTTTAGGCTGTTTCTGTCACGCTTTATTTTAATCAAAGACATAATAAGCGGTGGACCTGTGACTGACAGCGCGCCTCGATGGAGCCGCCTCTCAGGACGAAGTGCTGAACCAACACATATTTCTGTAAATTGGCTATATTTTGTTGAAATTAAGTGTGACCACCTACAAATCTATGAATAGCATCAAGTGAAAATTTGAGGAGCATAGGCACAAAATGCTATTTTATTTTGAAATTTTCTTGCGGCCCACCAGGCGGTGGACCTCAGTTTGAGAAGCACTGCTCTAGACCTAAAGCCTTCTCAAAAACATTGGCATTGGTTAAATGTCAATTATAATTTTAATTTGTCTTTAGCAAGCTTTACAGCTCATGCTTGTTATGATAAAAAATAAAGAAAATAATAAATAAATAAATGGACACATCAGCTGATTTCAGGAGTCAGATTGAGCAGCTTGATTCCCTAATTCTTTAAAATGTTTTAAAGTTTTAATCAAAATATTTCTTCATTAGGCATAAACAATTACCAGAAATAGCAATGTGAGGGTTAAAATACAGATTAATATTCCATGGTCATAAGACCGTTGGAGGAGTGACATAGCCATAGTCCAAAATATTAAGAATTTTTGTAGCCAGAACAAGGAATGACCTCCGCACTGCCCCAGCAACAGGCAGTGTCCCATCAGGCAGCACATATAGTAGATTTTTCTACTAGGAAAAACTTTTCCCCACGATCCAGAGGAACATATCACATGAAGACCACAAGAACACCACATGAAGACAAGCAGGCTCCTGCAGCACGTCTGAACAAAAGGTAATTGTTTTGTCCAACAACTCTCAACTACCAAAGAAAACACCCATGCCATTTACATTCATCATTATAATTACAAACATCTCAGCTGGAAAATAAAATAAAATAACTGTTTAGACTTTTACCTGTCCAAGATTTCGGTCCTGTATAGAAAAGTGCTGTACTCATCCAACAGAGAGGAATGAGTCTGCAGAATAATGATGTTATAAACCACCACTGCTGTCAACATTATCACCATCTTCAGCTCGTAGTTTATTCTCAAAAACACGGAGCAGGAGATCAGGCCCAGGATGCAGCTGTAAATCAAATACTGGCACGACACAATAATCATTTTCAGAGAGTGTGCTAAAAAGAAAACATCTTGTGCACTGGAGTTGACTTACCGGGAGGTAAAAATTGTTTTTGTCAGTCAGTGTGATCTGTTGTCCATTTAAGAAGAGGTATGTTTCATTTGATGAATTGTAAGCGGGGACTGGAGAAATCCCGTTTTCCTCCAAGAAAAACTACAGTCAGAAAAACAGGTCAAAGTTAGTTAAATATTTATGCAATTTTAAGCTTGCTTGGTAGCATTTTATAAGACAGAATATAGAATAGTGTTGTTGCAATTCTGTAAATTTGAGAACGCCATTCATCATTTGGCTTGGAGTTTGTGTTTCTGTGGAAGAACCTTTGACTTTAAAGGATTTTCAGAGAACTCACTGACTTTTGCACAGTGTTCTATATTAAAAATGCCTCACAGACCGCCTGCATTGTACCCACAGGAGGAAAATAGAATCTTGTTAGATAAGAGGCCAACACTGACAACAGTTCAATAATGTCTTTTAAAGAGAAGCTGTAGGCTAAGACGCCAATTGGCTGCCCTGCCAAGCTCAACCAAGTTAATTTGGTTCTTCCGCCAGGAGCATCTGACCCATGTCAGACCCAAAACAAGATTATAATCTCTCAAATCGATTTGCGTGAAGGTCTGAAGCAGGGTCCTGACACCCAGCTCAATCACAACCTTAGGCCGCGGGCTACAGGACACCTTTTCAGACTTCAAACCGGGAATAGTGCTTTGTCTCTACATAAAATTAACAAAATTACTGTTCAAACAAGGATATTACTGTGTTTATATGACAATATCATTATACAATAATAGCATATATTCAAAATTACTACTTTGTTACAGACAACTATTAGTTTTGATTAAGTTTTACTAGTAATCTTGTCTATCATGCAGCTGTTGTAGGATTGTCAGGCTGCAAAGATGGCAAATTGGCAAGACTGTAGGCAAGACTCAATTCTTTTAAATTTCAGATTTTGGACCAGTTTGCTCTTCTAACAACTGTGCGTTTTCACCTGGAAATAAATAAATGTCCTCATGCTCACAATAAGATGTTCAATTATTGCACTGATTCAACGTTTCTGCGTAGAATTAAACAAGAAATTGTCAATTCAAAGGCCATTTCCTCAAAATTCATTTTTCTCATATTGTGGCGACAACATCTCCACTTTAGTAGCTCCTACAGACTCCAAACTTTCCAGTTTTGCACTTAACAGTATTTGGAAAAATATATAAATATTTCATTCATAGCCTGATTTATAGAGTTTTGAACAAAAAAAGACACATCCAAATTTGTATATTTTGAGATGTATTCACTAATAACTACTTCATTAAAAAACTTAATAAGATGTCCAAAATCCCCTCTGAATAAAACCATAAATTTAAACCTGGCTCAATCCATTATTTAGATTTTGTTGCCAAGAATAGAGGCAATTTTGGCAATTTTTCACACATAAAATGCCAATTATTATATGAAAAAACAAAAAAAAATCCCTAAATTATAAGTTTTTCCCTCTTCACCTGCAGGGCCCCGCCTTAAACGTCCACAAAAGCAGTATAGCTACACTTAACACTTTACCATGTTGAAGACGGCCATTGTGAGTATCAGTGCGGTGGTTGTCATGGTGAGGGTGATGCGAGGCCAGGGCTTGTTGGCAATAATAACTGAGGACCTGAGCAGCCAGAGCCAAGACGTGGAGGTACTTTTACTGCACTGCTGCACGGAGAGACAAAAACATGAGAGCATACTCAAAGGTCAGAGACAATACGGTTGACAATTTAGGCTGGAGATATCAGCTACGTATGGAGAGTGTGGTATATTAATAATAAGGCTGCTCAAAATGAAAAAAAAAAAAGTCTGTTTTATCATGAATATGCGAAAACAATGCAATGTTTTCTGTCTAAACCATTTCAACAGCACGCTCTATTAGCTGTGGCTTTTTAAAAAGATTTCCTCTCCTTCCCCCTTCCCTTTTTGCGATATATTTGTTAGGAGGTAGGAGATGTGGGACGAGTATTACGCCACATGTGCACAACTTAAATGTATAATTTACACAAAAGGTTTCTCCAGTAAAAAGTAGACAGAAGAAGAAGATAGTTTGACCTTGAGGCTTTGGGATATGAAAAGAAAACATCTTATCGCACCTAAAGCAAGAATAAATATCTTATTGCACAACAAAAAACGCATTCTATTCTGCAGATTTTTTATTATTACTTAGGAACTCAAGCTTTCGTTGTTGCAGTGTCTTTACAATCATGATCAATTTATGCAAAATGAATGAGGAAAACATGACATATTGCTTAGAAAGAATGATTTCATTACTGGGGGAGTTTGGGAAGGGCTGCTTTATAGAGAACAAGTTCATTTTAAAACATAGGATTATTGGCCTGAGACTGGATAAGTCAGTGGGCAAACATATACTCACCACAAAGTGTCCAATAAAACACACAAAAAGGATTACGGAAAGGATTAGAAAAGCCATCCCAAAAGATATTCCCAAAACAGCTGTCCTAAAAAAAAACATTTATACAAACGAGGATTAAAAAGGAGTCTGGGTGAATCTAGTTTTAGTACAAAGGAGACATACTTCGGCAGGACGAGAATCTGCACCACGAAGATGCACAAGAAGATCAGGCAGGCGCAGGTGACGTAGTATTTAAAGGCAGGTAAAGTTGTTGCTCTGTACTGAAGAAATATAGAAAGAATTATCATTATTTTGAACAGGGGCATTTCCAACGTTCAACCTACTTCAAAAACCACTTGATTCGGGATTAATGTTCAGGATTATCAAGAAAAGCGAAAACAATCTCTTGATCTTAACTATTTATTGGTCTGAAATGAGTGAGGTCTGACTGAATGGTGCATGTTGGACCATTGTGCCACTATTTTCAATGAAAAATTGAGTGTGTAAAGTATATGAGACGCCATTTACCTCTTTTTCCAAAGTCTTGTTGTGAAAAAATAAGGATATTCTTTGGATATCCTCTGACTTGAGCCATTGTCTGCAAAGAGAGTTTACAAGCAAATGAAAAGCAGCTTTCTAAATAGTGAAAAGGATTTTGAAATGACACCTACTTTTGTGCATTTATCCCATCAAACGTTCTGATAATTCTCTCATTGAGCTCCTCCTCAAAGCGTTTCTTTTGTGACTTTGTCCTAAAGTAGATCACCAGTCAGACTTACACACTGCTATAAAGCTGTATCTTCTCATAACCATTTGTAAAACTTGCCTTTCTGATCTCCTATGGAAGTGATACTGTCCCATCGGTACATCCTAAACAAACAAAAAACAACCCGAGAATCAATATATGCCTTGGTAAAATTGAAGGAAAGGCCGGCGCCAAAAGCCTCCGTGCCCACCGTGGTGTTGATGCGCCCGTTCTCATTTGTCATGCTGTCTCTGTGGTGCATGTTGGCGAAGGGCTTGGCAGCTCCCCAGGACTCTAAGTAGCGTGTCATCCGCACCGAGGCTCTCATCTTCGCTCCGTTCACTCTGGGTCTAAAGTGGGGGCTTCTGCGCTCCACCTTAGCAAAACACTCCGGTTAAAGTCATTCCATGAAATCTAATGAAAGCCACGTTCTTGTTTTGTTTCCGGAAACGCAGATTACCTTTGGATTGATGACCAAGTACGTAATGACCCCGTGTTCTTTGAGATAGGGGTCTCTGTCCGCTCCGTTCCCATCCTCCACTTTGTAAGCCTCATTTAAATGCTCCAGTGTCACCGATGTTATGTGAACTCGCCTGAAAGCACAAAAAAAAGCCATAATTGTTATCGATAATATCATTTCACTCCTATTATTAAGCTGAAACAAAGCAGATGATCTCCTTAACATGTGTTTTTAGGCTGACAACAGCTCCAGATGCTTGTCAAGGGGAGAAAACCTCTAAGAATTAGATTGAAAAATAGCCTTTTTCCCTGTAGATCCTGGTCTCATAAGAATAAACACCAGGATTTTGTGTATATTTTATTAAGTATGAGCTAAATATCATAGTAAAGATTTTAAAATATCGCTGACTAAGATGGATAAGCTCTGGACGGCAGCCTCCACAAACAAAACACCTACTTTCCACTTCCACCACGCATATACTGTATATTCCTTTATGCCACTCTTCTGTAATAAAGTTAAATACATAAATTAATTACATAAACAAACCAAAATTGTATTACTGACCCTGGTACACCACCAGCCTCCATGTGATTGGCCAGAGTGACGTCATGTGACCAAACGTCATACTGCCACTTCTGCAGTCCGATGACTCCACACAAGACATTTCCCGAGTGGACCCCGACTCGCATGTTTATGTCGACACAGGTAGCGTCGTGGACCTTCCTGTTAGCAAGACAGACACACAGCCATCAGACACACAACCATCAGACACACAACCCTCAGACACACAACCCTCAGACACACAGCCATCAGACACACAGCCATCAGACACACAGCCATCAGACACACAGCCATCAGACACACAGCCCTCAGACACACAACCCTCAGACACACAACCCTCAGACACACAGCCCTCAGACACACAGCCATCAGACACACAACCATCAGACACACAGCCATCAGACACACAGCCATCAGACACACAGCCATCAGACACACAGCCATCAGACACACAGCCCTCAGACACACAGCCATCAGACACACAGCCATCAGACACACAGCCATCAGACACACAACCATCAGACACACAGCCATCAGACACACAGCCATCAGACACACAGCCATCAGACACACAGCCATCAGACACACAACCATCAGACACACAGCCATCAGACACACAACCATCAGACACACAGTCATCGTGCTAGTCAAGTGAGCTAGTCAGAACAACTAACAGGTTTCTGACTAATGTGATGTTTGTTTGTTTCTCTGTAATAGCTGTAGTAACTGATTTAAGGCGAGACACTGCAGGCGACTAGGGGGGTGAAATCAATATGAA
>OMNZ01108110.1:0-17373 GCA_900303255.1 Lesueurigobius sanzi
AATCCATATAATAAGTCAATGTTGTGAGGCTGAAGGTAAGTTTCGAGCAAAAAGCGGTCATTGCGGAGGTGGATGTCGTATTTCCTGGAGTAGAGTTAACGTTAACGCGGGCGGTAGGTTCAGAGGGACATGCTAACCCCCGGCTAACGCGCACTCAACACCCACTCCGTGATTAGAGGGGGAGCTCATAACTCCCTCTAACAGCTGCATAACGTTGCTGATGATCAAACAGCCCCTAATCTTTACTTTAGAGAGGCATTGTTGTTGCTGCTGCATCCTCACGAGATTAGTTTTTCATAGCAAGAAGCATCAGATACAGAAAACAAATGTAAGATCTTGCTCAGTGGCTCTCAAAGTTTTCCTCCAAGTAGTATGCTATAAGACATTTTTGTGTAGTAATTTTTTTGGCCCCAAGTGATTGTGCTGAGTTTACTCTTTTGATATCATAATGAAACAGAAACTACTCAAATGTCCCTGATCAAACGTTTACATGACCTTCAACAACTGCCAGGAAATCTGTTCAGGAGCAAAGAAAAACTTGCTTCAGCTGAAATACAGGACTCTGTCAAAATTGGGCTCTCTGTAAAAATGTATGTTTGGAAAGCGATTTTGCCATTATTGACAATACCAGTACCACCGTTCGAGAATCATTGTTCTAACTGAATTGTCCAAGCCTCTGACACTGGAAGAGACACTTTATTATACTTTATACTCCATCACATGATTTACCAGACCACTTGGATGTTCTCTAGCTATGTAATTTAGTCACATTAAGTTGTATATGACTTGGACTCAGCAACTGCACATGTCTAGTCTCTAGGTTTGATTCATGTAATCCAGTTCAAATCATTCTTTTTCATTGCTGATTTTCTTGAATGGAACTCCCTAAGTAGCCTACCCCTCATTTCCGTATTTACTGTACTGTACGTGGATGAGACGAACATATGGCCAGTTAAGTATTATTACTATTGGAAATCCTCTTAGAAACCAGCCCCTGTCTTGGTGTACACCGAGTGGTCGTCATCATCATCATCATCTTACTCGGCACAACCTTTGCCCGGGTGCCTCGATCTTCCCCTCCTTGCTCTTGAAGAATCAGATTTTGCGTACGTTATACTACCCAAGTCATGTGGCGCAGCTTGGAGAAATCAATTAAGATTTAAAATGTATTTATTTCAGACCATGTCGGTGTGCAACAGTGCAACCGAATACCGCTCCACTAACCGTCATCTCCCAAATGACAATAGAGTTGATTTAACACCTATTTTCCATGGTCTCACTGCACCATTTGAACATTACACGGATCACAAAAGCCTTTGTGCTGTATTGCGTTACAGGCATTAGGGTTATTTAGGTCCGCTGTGGGAAACTGACTTTTGTTATTTCATGCCTAGGAAACCGCACGTGTCATGTTTAAGCTTAATTACCCAATTCCTCTTATCTTCAGAAGCAAGAAGACCCCTACATTTTATCCTCGTGTAACCTTTTGTGAAAGTTATCAGTGGTCATCGTCGGTGCTGTGCAATGGTGGTGATTTGCACTTTGCAGCACCCCCAGGAAGCGCAGAACAGTAGCATCCCTGTCCGGCCCACTAATGAGAGGGCCTAATTGGTTTATCTGGTGGGAGAATTTGCTCATTAAATTTGGCTGGAACTCCCTGGCGTCCAAAATAGATGACGATAATAATGTAGCGCTAGAACATTCAGAAATGGTTTCAAAAGTCTCAGGAATGTTTTATGTATTGACCTGAAAAAAAGTAGCCTAGAGCCCTAAAAGTCAGCAAAGCAGGTGTGCGGATGAGTCGGTGTCATGCAGTTTAATAAATGCGCTCTCTCTCACTTGACAACTTGACAGAGGCTGAGAAAGGCAATAATAGGTGGTCAAAATGGCTAGGGAAAATGCGTGGATGTCGCGGGACTGGACAGAGTGCGAGTGAGAGCGACTGAATGGGAGAGATATTGCTTAACCATTCGGAAAGGCTATGGGAACATCCCTGCATGTGTTTGCACTGTGGGCTGGTGGGTTCAACAGGAGCAAAGCATCCGATTCACTAGCAAGGACCACAACCTCAGACATGAATGGAGCTCAAAGAATTTATTAGGAAAAGGACGAAGCGAGGCGTAAAACATAAGCAGCATATTTGGCTTCTGAGAGGGCCGGGCTCCCGGGCCTGTATCCCCCAAAGAAGCCGACAGCAGCAGAATTGGCAGACCGGAGATCGTTGAAATTATGATGGGTTCAAGATTCAAAGGCAGACGACGATTAGATGTGTTGCAAAACCTGGGCAGGAGAGGGAAGAAAACTAAATTATGGACACTGAAATGAAATCTTCCCTTTTCATAATATTTAGTCAAGTTTCCCAACACTTTACCAATTTCATTTTTAGTTTAGTTAGTTTATTAACGAGGGCAAAGATGATTGTACCCGTGTAGCTTGACAATTTCCATCTGTAGTTCTTGGGGAATAGTGCATAAACATCTTTGAACCATCTCTCAGGGCTGTTCTCTTTATGCTTTTAGTTGCAATGTGGCAATTTCTTTTTGTTTCCATGTGCAAATCTGTCCTGTGTTGCTCCAGCATGCAGTACCTTAGCTGTTCCCCAAGTAATTATTAAGATGGACAGTCTCCAGGGCTGCACTCAGCTGTGACAATAAGTAATAGCCAGTTTAGCCACAAGCCACTGTAGGGCTTTTGATTCAAGCAGAGGACATCAGACGGTCATGGATGAATGGAAACAGTATTGCACCGTTCAGCTTATTACCCCCAACAAAGGGTTCAAAACCAGGAGGGGGAGGCGACTACATGAGAGGGCTAAAGAAATATAGAGGACCTGTGAAAGGGAAAGGTTGGCGTTGTTTAAAAGTAAAATGATGGTGCTTTGTGAAGTGAGCTATGTGTAAGTTTGTTTTGGCCGGTTTTAAGAAGGTGCATTTGAGAAGAGAAGTTCTTGTTCTTGATCCAAAAGGGCAATTGACTTCTTTCAGCTCTGACACAAGCGATACAATGAAAAACAGAAAAAGAGTCTTTTATTGAGAGTGGGCCTGTGGTTTTGGCGCAGGTCCAAACATGGTTAAAAACAGATTAATCAGCAGCAGGTCACATTCTCGCACAGAGTGGCTGGACATCCCAGGCAAAAGGCATTTCGTATTTCACAGCAAAAAAAAAGATGCTTGATTTAGTTATTCATGGGTTTGTATTTGCAACATCAAATCGCTAGTGCTAAGCAGCATTCACGTTTTGGACCTGGGTGAGCCCTAGTTTAGATTTGGCCTAGTAGTCCTGCTATAGCTTTAGTTTAGGTCGGACAGAGAACTGCAAGTTGATACAACGGTGATATAGTTTTAACAACTTTGAAAAAGAATATCCCCTCTTTCTAGTTTTTGTGTTATGTTCATGTGTTGTCTGGAATTGAGGCATGTCTTTGGAAATCTAAGAAAAAGCAATGCATAGGAGGTGGTGAAGTAAGTTGTAGACTGTCCCTGGCAAAAAAAAGGTGAAAAGGGAGAGCCGGCCCGTTAGCATCCTCTAATTAGCAGCTTTACAGAGTTTGTAAAGACATTGAGGTTGAGCTGAAAGAGCTTCGTGACGCGTTTGTATGTGTGAGGAAAAGCGAGATAAAGAAGGGTCAAGAAAGGGAAGGCAGTTCTTATTGAGGTTTACTCTTAAGTTTATTTCTTAGGACAGGAAGTGTTAAGTCTAGCTGTTTTCCATGCTGAGTTTAGCAAGTTTCTAATAGTTTCACTTTGGGATAAAGCATGTTGCATTATTCTGATCTCAAATGTAGTTTGTCTTGGGCATACAGTATAGTATGTCTCATGTGGCTTGTGTTTGCTTAGTTGCAGTAAAAGAATGACTAAGGATCTTTCCTGAGAAACTGATTGTGTTACCAGAGCATTGGAGGGTGTGGCCAGTCCACTTCAGTCATATAATCCATTTCCACTAAAATAATCTCCTCAATGAAACCAGAATAACTTGTTTATGCGTAGTCTTTGTCACTTCCTGTTTTTGTTAAGGGTCCCTGCAGTAAGAACACCGCTACATTGCGATTCGCTAGTGATGGGAACAAAGAGGAGCTATAGGCATACAGAGGAACAAGAAGAGTTCTGAACACTGTCCCATTGCCACACTTCCTGCTTCCTGTGTCGAGTCCAAAGGTTAGGGGCCTGGGATGTGCTGATATAGGCATCTGAATAATCTGTCTGGTCCTGTCATTGGCTCCTGTCAGTGAAACAGCTGGTTGTGTGGTGGTTTTTCTACGGTAGGATGATGTAATATGCAGCACGTCCTCGGCGTAATTGAGAATATGGTTCTTAAATTGGGACATCTTTAGTGGTCACATGGGACCCTCTAAATTTAGAGCAATGCCTTGAGGTTTGTCCTTTGTGGAGAAAAGCTGTACGAGTGCTTTATGTTATCACTCGCTGAATTAACACAGGCACAGATTTCTCACGCTGTAGGTCAAAGTCATGCCTATTATTAGTTGATGTTTGGCAGCTTTTAACTGTTCGGCCTTGAAGAGATGACTGATTTATGGTTATCTCAATGAATAAAAGGTTTGAAAGAGATGAATGAATCAACTCTACTACAATTTCCTTTATGCAATAGATTAGATTAGAATAATCCACAGATAACTTCTCTTTTCATATTATGCCATGATAAGAAACAAACAAAAACTTGTCAGTCACCCAAAATATTAACAAATGCACATTTCTACCTCTTGAAATACTGTATGTTGGTCTTAAATTCCAGCTTCAGCCTATACACGCCATATTTTTCATTAGGTATTGACAAATGAATGTTGAGAGATTTCAGAAAAAGAATTGACGTTATTGTCCCAAATGAAATTTTGTCAGTGGCTGACCTCAAGATAAATTGGAGATAATATTAGACATAACAAAGACAGTGACATATCCCAGTGTAAAACTACACACAGGTACAATTCTGGTTTGGATAATGAATGGTTTTGTATATTTTGTTCAAATATTTAACCTCTTAAGCCCTAGAGTCCCCATTTTTGGGGACTTGCCACTTTTAGAGACAATCCTTGTTTATTTTAATCTATTTTTAAAAAAGTGTATTTTTTTTCGTGGAAAAACTGTATTTTATGACCAAATATATAAATAGGATCCAAAATTTCAATTACAAATTACAAATTTGAATTTTTTGGGCCAAAAGGTGCCAAATTGTGCCCTATTTATTATAATGGGATTCCGCCTAGACTATTTTAAATCGAAAACCACTTTTCAATTATTTATTGTTTCAGAGATAAACAGTTGGTAAAAAGTCAATAATTAGCTGTAGTTACTATTTATGATGTTTATTTGCTTGTTTACAAAGTAAACAAGCTGCTGACTTGCTATAATGTGTGGGGTTTTTTAGGCGGAATTCAGGCTTTCAACCTGAATTACTCAGGCCCACTATGATTTTCTTGAAAATGTTCACATCTACAGTATCCCCATAGACATTCATATTATTTGAGAGCAATATGAACATTTTAGACATTTTACAAGAGGATATGTATACACAGCAGGGCTTAAGAGGTTAAAACATTTCCTCCCATCCCTCCTTTCTGAGGCATTACATACAAGATCACATATGAGAACATGTTTGCAGAGGTTTAAACTACAGATTGAGCAGGTTTCATACATGATAAAACTGTATGGAGACCGATTTCTGCATTATCTTGCGTTGTATGCGTTTCCAGTGACGTCATGCATGTGTCTGCCATCTTTTGGCCCGAAGTGGAATGCCACACTACAATACAATACAATACAATACAATACAATACAATACAGTACCATCCAATACCATCATCACCACAACAATCATACAGTATCACTACTCACTCAGGAGGAAAATAAAGGTCAACTCATTGACCACAATATTTGTATGTTATTGTGATGAATGCTAATGAAGATAATCGCAAAAAGACTGCCCCAGAGAGCACATGGGTAAATGAACAAACAGCTCATTGCTATGTTTACAAGGCAAAGAAGCAGCTAGTGGCAGAAGCCAGGATGCACAGAGCAAGAGGCTACCACACAGGGAAAATATCTATTTCCACTCCTGAGACTAAATGAACACATCGAAGAGGTAACAGACAACCTTTCTCTTTGATTTTTGCGGTTTGTAGTGTCAACAGAGCCTCAGTCAGTCAGTGTTTAGGCTGATAAAGACGTTAGCATGTACTGCTAGCGCATTTAGCCTCTATACAGTAAACACTGTGAAAAAATTACACTAATTGCTCAGCTCTTATCTTTGTCACATGTTGTTCCAGGCTAGATGTTTAGACTGTGGTTCAGAGGTTTGTGCTTGTAGCTGGTTAGCAGCAGCTGTAGCTAATGTGCTAATGTGCTCCGATGGTCACAAATGTTATCTATGGCAGGCTTTGCTGTCAGTAACTCTCCAGACGGTTGATAAGGATAAAATCCAAAGGTTTTGGTTTTGTTTAATTATCAGCTCTGTTCTTCTGTCTGAGGTGTATTTTTATAGCATTAGCATATTGGATTCAGTCAGTGTAGACCATAGATATAAAACAGGCATGGATATGCATAGGCTGATACACTGTTGTTCTAGCCAGCGGGCTAGAAAATGGTGGACCTGGCCACTGACGTGACTAAATGAATGCATGTATAAACTTCCTGACAATAAAATAAATATTGCTCTTCAGGGAGATGGATAAGTTCCGATCTCTTCATTATCAGACTACATGATTGATGAGAACATTGAGGCTCATTTGTTTTGCGTATGGCACCTGTTGTCTCTGCTCCCTATGAGAGTGTGTTGTCTCCACGGCAACACCACACCCACCATTGCTCCAGAGACTGCTGTTTTTACTGTCACTCTTTACCCAAATGCCTTTCTGTCCCAGCCACACAGCCATTTTATTTTATTTTTTATTTAACAGCATAGTGCACTTTAGTGACCCAAACATGCCTTTTGCGCCTGGTTGCTGCTTTATTACTAAATACTGGAGTTTAGCCAGTGACAGAAGCAGTTATGAGCCAAGCTATTATTCTTTAGATATAAAACAACACAGGACACAGCCATTATACCTGTTAAACTTTACAAGCTCAAGAGTCGTCAAAAATGTGTCAAACAAAAAGCGTTAATGATTACACTTTGCTCGCAGTACGGTGCTTGTAATGGCACAGTTACAATGGTAATGACATAGCTCTGGTCATGTAACCATCACTTAGCAGCAGACCTTTTCATTTGCTCAGACGCCAGCAACTGAGCGACACGGGTACTGGTTAGGGCTGTGCAATTTGGCGACAAAACGGCAACTTTTGAAATCTTATGAGAATCTATATTTTATTGGAATATTTTTAGATTCATGCGATGCGGATCTTGCGTCAAGTAGGCCTGTCGCAATAATTACTATATCGAATTATCGCTCGTAAAAGGAAGGACGATAACATTTTTAGGCTCGATAAATTTGATAAACACACGTGCTGCTTTATTACAGGAGAATGAACGTTATCCGCGGCGCACAGAGCATCTGTCTGTATAGTGTAGTGCAGCCTGCACTGTGCAGGCATCGTGTAGTCTCCCTATGTGCGTAAAACAAGGCTTCACCAACACATTACGTAGATTATGCACGTATCCATATCATTTATATATTAGTGGACACGGCTTTCAGAGAGAGGTGGGGTGTAAACAGAGAGAGGCGGGGTGTAAACAGAGAGAGGCGGGGTGTAAACAGACACGCGTGCTACAGAAATGGCTACAAAACTTTTCCACCTGCTAAATGGCAGAGCGAGGACTGAATAAACCCATGACTCGTGATGTGAGCGGACTATAGCCAAACATGTGAATGCTGTCTCAGTGAAACGTGCTGGACACGTGTGTAAATCTGTGCTAAAGAGCGACCTGTCGGACATGGACCGCTCTCAGCCCTTTTACAGAGCACACGTTCTAGCTTTTGTAGACTGCTATTCTCCTGGACTAAGTTGTACAAGTCAAAAAGCCGTGGTACTTCTGTATTTAGCTATGAACAAACGGGAGTGTCTCCCTTTGCTGTGTGTGGAGCGGAGGATGACGCGTTAAATCCGCGACGGCTAAAACTAAAGGCTAACCTGAGAAATAAGCAAAATTCTTCACAGTTATGGCGATAAACGCTGATATTTTCACCAAACCTCCCAGATCTAGCACGCACTTTGTTTACACGTATAAAAGTGAAGCACATGGTGGTTTCTACAAGGCCCTCAAAGGAGAGCGGCTCGCATTAGGCACGGTACGGGACCCGCTTTTTTTTTCTCTCCGATAGCCACTCGGGTTTAGAGTATTTTGATCAAAATAAACATGATCATAAAATGTAATAAAACAATCTGCTTCTTCTGTAATCTTATATTAATGTAATTGTTATATTTATTTCTAAACAAGTTTCATTTAAGCCAGATTTTTATGTCATGGATAATTGCACGTACCTTACACAACAATTTAGATGCGGGTTTAGACGATAATATCGATTATCGCGATATTTTCTTAGGCGATATATCGTCCTTAAAAATAATTTATTGTGACAGGCCTAGCGTCAAGCCGTCAACTGACTTCACGATAAGGATCATTTTTGCCACGTTTTGCGCAGCCCCTGTTACGAAGCAGACAAGAGACGGGATGTACAGCAATATAGACAGACAGACGGACACAAAAACATACACAGGATTATCCTTTGTGTAATCCGCTGTTGTGAGGGTCAGAGTGCAGGGACAGCAGGTTCATCGTTTTCACACCATCATCACACGTGACTGATCGACTGCGACACACTGTTACTTTATTGCCTGTTTAGTCTCTGTTTTACTGCCATGTCCAAGTTGTCCTGCGTGTCTTTCTGTCTGCTGCACATTCTCTTCTGTTTTATCATGCATGCGTGTCAAAGATATGTTGTGTGACAGATGGGTAGATCATACAAGAGTGCAGCAGATTACCGCCCCGTGTATATGTCCAAACCGGAGCCCAGTGTCCGTCAGCTATTGGATGACAGGCGAGTTTAAAAACTACAGCTTGTTGCGTCAGCGCTGAGCAGTCACTTTAGGAGCAGGAATGCAATCAGACGGATCACAAAGGCTTCTATAGACCCTTGTGGTATGAAAATGTCCAGTTATATCATCATTTATGTTCTGGATGCAATAAAGACAATTTCCAACGCACTGGCTTCAGATAATTGTTCAAAAATAAAATACATTTCCACAAATGTACTAAAAGAGACTGGCCACCATTTGTATTCCACATGACCTGTCCCCCCAGATAAGCTAAAGGATGTTCAAATTAAATATTGCTGTCACCAATTAGGGTTTGGTGGTATGGCCAAAACATTTTTTTAAACAATTTTCTTTAGTTTAAACTTTAAATCACGATTTTGATTTTCTCACATTTCATCTGTATATTGTCTTTTAGGCGACTAAAGCCATTTACTTATTCTTGGGTTTAGATCTGGTGTTGTAGTGGTTTAGGCTTGGTCATAGAGTGTAATAATATTGATGGAGAGCTAATTGGCTAGCTCTGGTCGAAGCTCGCTAGCATACAGGGATTGTTTTCGGAAGCCAGAAATGCCCATCGTCTTGCATGTAAACTTTTTTGCCCCTCTTTAACTCATTATAGGAAATTGTGATTTAGACCCAGTTTTCTCCTGGTTTATTTCTGATTGAGTCCTTGGGTTTAGACATGGTTTCGTTCTGGTTTAAGTCCAGGGTAATCGTTTCATTCTGTTCCTGGTTTAGTAATCTTTACTTTGGTCCTGTTTTAGACCTTGATTTCGGTCTCTGCTTTAGTCTGGTTTGCATCTTGGTTTAGCTAGGCTCAATCCAGATTCAGTCCATAATGTTGCCCGATTTTAGACCTGGTTTAGACCTAGTTTTCTCCTGGTTTAGTTCTGGTTTAACTCTGACTGAGTAGAGGCAATGAGTGGAGAACAGTGCCAGTATTTGAGCTCAGAGCTGTGTTAAACATGAAAACCAAACACTGAATCGCGATATGACGATGCTACCAAAAAAAAGCAGATTGTCGTGGAGATCAGATCACGATTCGATCTTTATCATCATATCGGCCAGCCCTAATAACAATTGTAATGTTGATCTACACAGTGTTAAAGTTGTGCATGTTTACATTTATTGTTGTGATTCTTGAGGCAATTATTCAAAAAGAGAAAGCAAAATGGCCCCCACACTTTCAGTAGCCAAATTATTACTTTCGGAGTGGTAGTCTGTTTTATAGCCGGTGGTTATTGAGTTCAGGAATTTTCTTTGGGGGATGGGTTTTATATGTCACAGTGAAAAGTAGCTGCCGTGAATGTTGCCGCTGTGTGTGACAGCAGCTGTGTTCACTTTGAAACAGCTTTTATCCACGGTAATAATCTCCATTGTCACTTCTTCGCCTGCGCCCTAATCTGTATTTTTGCTGCGGTAATCTCTTGTCTCCATGGGGATTTATTGACGCAGATTCAACCATGAACCACCATGAAAACTACTTCCTCCGCTCTGTGAACTCCCATAGACCTCGCGGCTCATGTGAAAAACAAGAAAGCCATTTTTGAATCCGTGGTGTTTTGGTGTTTTATTGCATCTCGTAAATGTTTATCAGTTATCCACAAGGTCAGGTCAGAGGGTGGTTGTTGCCATGGCAGCCCATCTTTAAAACCTGGATGACGGCAATAAAGCGGTAGCAAGCAAACGTTGTCCATGTTTTTAGGATGTTAGCGAATTTTCAGGGTTGGTGATTTGCCGAAAATATATTACAATTTTCTTAAAGCCTAGATCACAATTTAGATTTGAGCACAATTTTGTACAATTTGTATCTTTACCTTTTTTGAGAGTCAACTAAAGTCTTCTCCTGCTTATGAAACTTTAAGCTTCCTTATCATTGGTGAAAATCCGCCTTTCACTCAATGGATCCCTGATGAGCCCGATTGAGAAAGTGTCTTATTTTAGATCTGCACTCAACAGAAGGAGCATTGAATGAATTATCATCGTCCTCTTCTTCTTCTCCTCCTCCTCCTCCTTTTTTTGGTTGGCGGTTGGCCACCAGCTTAGGAGCATTACCACCACTTACTAGACTGGAGTATGGACCATTGAGAATGGTCAGAAGAAAATTATATGCGTGGAAGAGCACGGATTCACGATATGGTGTCATCTCTCCAAAATGGCAGGATCAAATCACAATTAGATTTTTTTAACAACGCAATGCTAGAGTGAGAAATATCTAGGGATGAGCTCAAAATATTGATACCTAGATACATATCAATATAATTAAAAAAGACACAGTATACATATCGTGGATCTTGGTATCGTTCTTCCACCCAGGTGTTAGACGGCAGCAAGAAAAATCATGAAAAATTCTTTATTCTTCAATAAATTAAAGATAATGCACTGAGTTCAGTTTTTTGAGTCAGTGGATAATGTTCATGATTAACTAATGAGCATTAGGTCCATGTTTTGTTATTGAATCGTGTCGAACAGTCAAATTGTATTGAGAAGGCTCTGTATCGAGGTACGTCTCGTACCTTAACCTGTGTATCCAGGTATGTATCGTATTGGAAATATTTAATACAATTTACTGTAGCCTTTTTTCATCACTACACAAATATTATTTGTACAGATCAGTATCAACATCTTTGCTATTACAGATTCTGCTTGAGGTCTTTTTTGTATAAAACCTGCAACTGCAATCTGAATTCTGAAAATCATGTGATTGTGGTATTTCAGTTTCAGCAAGTGAATTGAATGTTTTGGCTAATAATACTCTCTGAAATAAGTAAAATTTCCTAAATGAAATCAGTCTTATTGACCACTTTTTGCCAATACGTGTGGTTGCGTCCTCTATTATCAAATTATTAGTTCACTGTGGAAAATGGTTTGATGGTCTCGATGGTCTTGCACATTCTTGTCAATTAGCGGTTTGAGTCTTCCTTTCTTGGCTTTCCTTGGACAACTTTCTCCTCCGCCATCTCCACCCCCTGCTTCCGGTGTCTCTCGCTCTCCGTCCTTGTTTCTCGAGGCGCCGCTCCCGAGGGGTGCAAGTCAAGAGCGATCGCATGGCAAGGATCGAGGGAAGGAGGAGGACGAGGATGGAGGAGAGGAAAAATGGCAATGACAGTTTGTAGGGCAAATTTCTGCTGAGAGGTGCGAAGAGAGACAGGTGAGATCTTGTTTGGAGGGTAAAGCAAGTCGGAACAAGCAGAAAGTGGTAGAAAGTTGAAAGTGAAGTGAGAAGGAAGAAAGCATCGCCGGAAGGTAAGACTTTTAGCCGCTGTGCTCTTGTTTTCTTCGACCAAAAAAGAAGCTCATGCTGCCAAATAACAAGCGGATGTGAGTGATGTAATTGCAGCTGTGCTAATTGGAAAATGTGTTCATGCTTCTCCCCACAACCTTTTCTCCGTACAAAAGCCGTGGGGATGCAGGTCACTATTTTGGATCCACAAGTGTTTTGAAGGACTGAAGTTCAGATCTGCATTTTTCTCCAGTTTAAGAATAACCTTCTGACTATTCGGACGTCTAAAGGTTTTAGTCCTGAACTAGATTGGAGAAAAAAAATCTGAAACCACCCCATGCCATGCTAAAAGTATCGCTGGGAGTACAAAGCAATAATGTGCCCGACATTGTTCGTAAACTGTGGGAAGAGCAGAGAAACAGGAGGGTTCTCTGGGTAGATAATTCCAGCGGGCGATTGGAGGGGATTGAAAGGGGTCTGGGAGAAAGAGATTCCAGAGAGTGAGTGAGCAAGAGAGAGAGAGAGAGAGAGAGAGAGAAGGGACAGTGAGTTTGGAGAGAAAGAGGCACCGTGGGCAAAAGAAGAAGAAGAGGATGGACAGACATGAGAGAGGAAGAGAGCGAGGGAAAAGCGTGAGAGGTACCACAAGGTCCCCGCGGTGACGAACGAGAGAGAGAGAGAGAGAGAAGGGGCCGGTTTGAAGCAACCATGACAAACGTGTTGAAAAAAGCTCTCGTCCGATGCCAGCTCACACACAGAGAAGTGAAGAGGGTCACCAGGCGAGTGGGAATGACGGGAAAGAAGGAAAGAGAGGAGAGTAGCGTCATGTGGTTTTACTTATTCATTTGGTTTTGTTATCAATTTGATATTTTTTTTATATAATCTTAACATGGCCACACACTAGAGGATTTTTAGCCATATTTGTAGTCTTTCTGAGTCTGAGGAGGTGTGGCTCAATAAAAACTTACTCTCATGGCATGAACTGTGGTGTATGTGTGCCCTCATTCTGTCCTTAAGTGTGTGAGGCCTGTGCTCACATTTTTAGTCTCAAAAAATTTAAAATCCTGTAGTGTGTGGCCACCTTTTATTCTATTTGTAGGCATCCCCTTATAGTTTTATAATTATTTTTTTCATAGCTTATTATTTATCATAATTACAAGTTTATGTTTCATTTTGCGAGTCCCCCGAAGAAAATTCCTAGTCTGTGAAACCTTTCATTGACATTGGCAATAAAGACTATTCTGATTCTGATGGATGGCCTCGGACAATGGTCAATTTAATCGTGCAACCACACTTCGGGCTTGGAACATTAATTCCATCTCTGACTAAAACTAAAATTCAAGTTCATAATAATCATGTGAAATGATTATACTTATAGTAAAAAGGACCATCTGGTGTGTGCCAATTCAGCAAGAAGCTTGAGGGCCAAGATAAATTGGTCTGAGGGCCGCATTTGGCCCGCGGGCTGCACTTTGAGCACTCCTGTGTTACAGTGATCAATTCGTTCAGTGGAAAAAGTGCTGTATGACTTTTCCATTTGTAAGTGAAACAATGATGTGTGTTCTTTGATTTTTTTTTTTTTTTTTTTTCCCAGGCCTAATAATTATGTAATATGGTGATGATTCTTGACGCTTAGTATTGACAATTCATAAGCATGCATACTGTAGTTCATTCATATAGTGCTACATAGAAATGATATGAAACCTTTTTAATATTATACAGTAAGTAAACCCATTGTAAAATGATCTATGTACAATAGATTACCTACATTTAACTCTGTGCATCTCCGTGGCATTACTACAAAACCCCGAATTGTGAATCTGTGTCCGAAGCTTTGACGTAATTCGAACGTAGACATATTTCTTTCATGCACACTCATTTTCTCACAGTCGGCCCCTCCTCCCTCCACACCTCTGTCATCCACCACTCTCCTCTCCCCTGGCGTCATTAGCCCATCGTACGCAAGAAGACCTGAGCTATTTTTATTCCCTGCCCCCTCGCTCCCCCGTAGACATGTACCTTCATTGTGCTTTGGGTGTTGGTCGGTGAGCGCGCTGACTCTTATCGGAGGTGGCGGGGCGGAAAGGGGCGAAATTCAAAGGGCCATGAGTGAAATACAAACGACCGAGTGAATAATAGAACGAGAGGGTGAAAGGATGGACTGGAGGAAACTGGTTGAGCAGAAACAATTTATTTTATGAGCCTTGAAATCAAGTCTGTTCAATATTGGAAAAGTAAGGTCACAACAGTGTTTAATAATTGACAAATATAAATAATTGAAATATTTCAATTTAGTTTTGGTATTTTTTTTAATGAAAATGTCTTTTCAGTTTTAGACGAAATCTTTTCCGACAATACTTTAACAATACGAGTTTTTGTCTAGTCTTAACACATTTATTGATATTCTCTGCTTCATGGAGCTTCTCCCATGAGAACATAGCACAGGCCTGTTCCTTTGAAAGAGCCACTGAATTTCACATGTTAACAATATCTGGAGATTTTAGTCAGTTTTAATCAGTCAACAGGGAAAAAAAATCACCCTGGTTTATAGTATATATTTTATTCAAGCAGCATTGGCTATCAAAGAAGACAGGATACATTTTAGCTAGATATCAAATTATTGCAAGAATGACATGCTTTTCACAACATGTCGGTAGAGTCTTGGAGTGGAGTGCCCAGCCATAGCAGCAGAAGCAAGACACGCACAGTCAAAGCAGGTACACATGCCCTCTGTGCGTGGTGACCCAGCCTGCCCTTGAGAGTAATGTCACGCATGTCGAGCGCCATCAGGGAATCGGCATCACTGTGTTACGGTCGGCCATAATAAGAAGTGTGTGGACAGCCCTGCCAGAGGTATTTGGGTTGAAGAGTGCACACTTGACCAGAGACCAGTGACTCACTTGTGAAGAATTGCAGCATTTTGACTGGCCCCCTCCTCCTCCTCTTACAGCGGTGTCTTTATCATGCAGTTTATGTGTGTCTGTGTTTCAATAGGGCCGGCCGGATTACATCACGACGTCCCAAAGTCATGTGTTTTTTGTTTACGGCTGTAAGAGGAAGACTGATGGGGAGGCTATTAGAATGTGAGGTCATGCAAAAAGACAGATTTGCCAGAAAGCGCATAAGCATTTTGAGAAAAAGAATGATGAGAAATATATGGAAAGAATTAGAATAATTTTTGGCTATACTTTTAGCATGATTACTCAAAATTGCATTACCTTATATTTCCGAGAAACCACAACTTATCAAGATGGTATACTGCATTATTCTTCCACTACTTGAATTGGATGTCATCAGCATTCCCCCCTGAATCTACCGCTAATCAAAGTTATAAAGTTAAACCTGATTGGCGCAATGCAGACCGATCACCTAAGATAAATGATATGCCAATTCTCTATCGGTTTATGCATTTTATGTCTGTCTCCTTTTTTTTTGTAATTCTTTAAGCACTTTGCTCGACATAGTTGTATTGCAGTTGTTGGCATAGCTTACTTGTGAATGTACAGCTGACATATTTCCTTTGACCCACTTTTATAAATGAAAAATGACCATGTGGCTCATTTATAAAAGATACTGCGGGGCTAAGTCCAAGTTGCGTGTTTTTAATAATGCATGTTTGTGCCAATACCGAGAGAGGCTGTCTGATTTTTATTTTTTTTTCTCTCCATCTTGTGCCTTTTTCACTCCACAATCACTTCTCTCCCTATTTATAACCTTGTCAATGGCAGGCGCTTATTATTGTGTTACATCATCGTCTTTAACGGCCTCCTCTGTCGTCACTGCGCAGGTTGACGCGTCGCCATGACAACAGAAGCGGGCACCGAGACGGAGGTGAAGGAGAAAGCGGAGGAGTCAGCAGCCGAGAACGACCAATCGGAGAGGGCGCCCGAAGAGAGCAAGGAAGTAGTCACCGCAGAGGGAGACCAGAGGGAAAAGGAGAAGGAGGGCAAAGGGATATCCCGCTACCTGCCGACATGGCTCAAGAAGCAGAAGTCCCAAAGCCAGGTACCAGGGGCCGCTGCGTCGCTGTCGTCGTGTAACGTGTTGAAAATGTTTATGGGCTAGTGACACCCGGTGCGGTGGTTTTTGCAGACCTCACCTACTAAGGACGTCCCGCCATCGGAGGAAGCTGGTGACGCGGAGACGGAGCGAAAGGAGGGGGCGCCCCCAGAAGTGAACGGACACGCCGAGGACGTAGAGGACAAGGAGGAGGAGAAGGCGCCGGAGAAGTCTGAGCAAGTGAACGAGGAGGAGGCAGAACCGAAAGCTGATGTCAAGACAGAAACTGAGGTAATTTCACATATTTTGAGTTGTGATTTGTTATTCGCGTACAACGGCAAACGGCATCGCTTTTTCTGACGTTGTTTGTCGTAATATTCCTCTCGACTGAGCTGAAGGACTTTTGTTGAATGACGAATCCCGTGGGAAAAGTCACAATTCGCACAATCTCGGCACATTCTCAGGAGGAGTGTGACAATATATTGATTTTCCGATATATCATGATATTTTGCTGCACGATACCAATACATTTATGCTAATATCAATGCGTTTGATGATGTCATGCATATTAATTAATGACATCATGCATATTAATGAGAGGCCAGTAATGGTCGATGATACAGTCAGAACAGGAGAGGGCAGCACATTTTAAGCACTTACTGGCTTCTAATGATAGTCTTTATAATAATAAATAAGATTAACTTGTAAACTGGTAGATTGTGTATTTAAATGTAAAAGAGGTGATCTGTCACTCACTAAGAAAAAAACTCACTAACAATGCATATGAAAACACATAAATCATAAACAAATATGGAGCTTGTAGTTGTTCATAAAGTAAAAATGTTGAAAAAAAGAGAAAGATAATATATAAATTGCTTCTTTCATATTTCTTTCAAAATAGTAGTAGTAGTTGGATCAGATCGGATTGGGAGGTACCCAGAGGTTCCCACCCCTAATTCTCAGCAGACATATCACTGTACACTTCAAAATATAGTCAGATCTTTATGGTTCGTACAAGAGAACTAGGCAATAACAAATAATTGAATTAATTTGCTTTTATTGATAAAAAATGTATAGGCTTGTTGTATAGACCCTTTCGCTGCTTACATAATCAGTGACATCAGCTGGAGGCAGGAAGTGAGCAAGAGAAATAGGATTAAACTAAAA
>OMNZ01108110.1:17393-29545 GCA_900303255.1 Lesueurigobius sanzi
AGCGGTTTTATCTGATATTTCCAACAACAGTTAGACATTTGTTTATTGTTACTATGACAACAGCTACAATGGAAATAGATAGGGATCTAGCTTTCCGCCTCCAGCTAAGCCACAAATGTTTACAAACAATGAAAGGGCCTATAATGTTAAGAGTGTTCCTTATTAATGAAAGATCAGTAATATTGAGCCACCACTATTGAGTTCACAATTGTATTTCATTTTGTACTATTCTAATTTCTGTATAAACAAACAAAACAAATGCCCAATTGTAGTTGTGTAATAAGCCTCAAAAGGTTACTAAAAATGCAGTTAGGAAAGGAAAAAACACTTTATGAAAATGTAATTAACAATGCAATGTCAGTTTAAACCACATTTTGCCCTCTTGAGTAAATGTCTTGGCAACAGCAGGTTACATTCGTAGATTACATTGTAGGGACTGGAGTTTGTGTCTGCTGCACAACAGTGAGGACCATTCTCCCTGACGCTCACATTTCTGTCCAGTGATCACACTTGAGACCACCCAGGCCCGCCCATTGACATCACCGCTCCAGTCTCCTCTCCCGAAGAAAAAAACAAAAATCTCCTAATTTTGTAAGAAGCGCATTTTCCTTTTATTAAATTCAGCTTGGCTCCAGACGAAAATGGAAAGCGAGACCGATGTCACAGAAAGCTCTAACTATCCCTCAGGCAGTTTTTATTGTGTCACACAGACGTGATTGCATGTTTACTCCGGAGGATTGCAGAGTGTAACGTTTTAATTGTTGCATTGTGGCTGCTGCTTTTTCCCGTCAGCCCGTGAAGGAACAGGAGGTCGAGGAGAACAGTGTAGCAGAGGAGGCGAAGGCTGTCCCAGAGGGAGAGGTGCCGGAGGAGCAGCAGCAGGAGCCGGAGCCAGAGCCGGAGAAGGAGACAACAGAGGGTCCCACAGAGGGTCCCACTGAAGACACCCAGACCTCCCTGTTCCAGTCCCCGCTCAGGCTGGTCCGGAAGAACAAGATGAAGCTGGTGGTGTGTCGCGTCACCCTGCTGGATGGGACTGACTTTACCTGCGAAGTGGAGGTGAGAGATGCAGCTCAGGATGTTCTAAATTGAAGATTATCATAGAAGTCTGCCAATTTTAGGGGGTAGCAGCAGCAAGCTTCGTTCAAAGACAATAAATAAGTAGAGAAAAGAGCCGTGGAACAACTCCATTAGCTGCCAGATCACTCCTGGAAAAAACATCCATCATGCTGCAGTGTCCAAATCTTTGCGGGTTTGACAGCATGATAAGCTCTAGATGCTGGTAGAAAATACTGTATATTTCATCTTTACTTATTGTTTTCAGTGAGGATTTGGGAGTGAAGTAAATTGTATGCTCTTTATGTCATTGTAGCAGAATTGACAATAAAGCTGACTTAGGAAACTCCACATTGCATGGGTGTCGACTATGCACAAAATATACAATTGGAAACATTATTCTTCTATTCTTCTAATGGCTGTTTGTTGGTACATATTGATAACAAAATGGATGTGTGCAATGTTTTCAGATTACTGACATACTGCGAGTCTTTGCTGCATTGGCTGGCCATTTAGGCGGTTTGTGACCTCAGCCGGTGATGTAATGTTATTAGGGTCCACCTCGGTGTTTATGCGACTGTAATAGGGACTAGAGCTATTTAACTTTCTGACTCAAAGTGCAGCGATGGCAGAGGCCGGATCTGGTACAGTGGAGCCTGGGCGTGGTTTAGGGGATAAATGCCGAGAAAAGCGGAGCACGCTGCAGGGGCTTGTCTGGTGCCCACCACACACACACACACAAACACGGTAGCTTACAGGGGTCCAGCAGATTAGGAGTCTGCATCTGCTGCTGCCTAAAGAGCACGTGGCCCGCAGACCCCCCCCTCACGAGCGAACAAGACCCCCTCCACCCCCACGTCACATGGCCTTCACACTGCTGTCACAGGTTTGAGGTAACACTTCGAGGAATTCTCATCTCAAGTGTTTTTGCCATTACATGAACTTTATGCTTATGGCTATTTGGTTTTTTTGGTTAGTTGGTTACTCTTTTGACTTCAATTCATAAAGTTGTTACCTTGACTCTGTAATGTAATGATGAAATTATTTTTTAGCAAGGATTATTATTGTAATTTGTACCTGAAATGGAGCCCTACTAGGTTTGTTGAACTATAATTTCAAGAACCATCCTGAGTACTATAGCCCAGTGTTTCCCAACCGGGCTATACGCGGGAGGGGGTACGCGAGAGGTTAGCAGGGGGTACTTGGAATAATTTCAGATACAAAATAAGGTGAAACAAATTGTATTTTCGATTATTATGGTCAAAGAAAAGACATTTTAAAACATTTAACCATAAAGAGTGAGATTTTGAGAGTATTTAGCTGTCTTTTACCTTACTCACTTTCTAACTAATCAACAAAACCATCGAAGCAGGGGGTACTCGGACCATAAATGAAAGGCCCAAGGGGTGTAAGCTTTTGATTGGGAAGTCCCATGTTTGGCTCTAGAGACATGACACGGCTGCCTGCTCCGGTGACAAACCTAAAGCCTAATCTACAGTATGCCACCGCCCATCAGTGTGCCCATGCGTCTGTGGCAGTTTGAACAGAAGCGGCTTTGTCTGTCGACAGATAACGCTGATACAGCGGCTAACCACCATTGTCCCAGGCTCATACACATCTCCTAACCCTGCGCTGGTTGGGCATAGTTGGGTTGCAAGGGAGAGGAGCACAATGCATTCCAAAGATTAATTTCTCTGTTTTACCCAGCAGGCTTCCTATACACGCACGTTTGCTCTGTAAATTATTCAGTCTGTCCTTTCTGATTGATGGCATATTGCATAAAAGCATCCATTTATCTGTTGTTTATGACGGATAAGCACTTTGTTCAACGGGAGACTTAGTAATATCACATGATCTTAAAGCTTTTTCTAAGAATTTCATTAGTATTAGTTACAGCAGGACTTAGGGATCACACGGTTTAGGTATTTTATTGGAATTAACCTCCACACATTCTATAAGAGTGTTACCGATCTGAATTTAGGGCTGAAGTTTTGCTCAAGTTCACACATAAGGGTAATTTCATTGGCTACTCCTTGTTTGTTTACATTACAATTATACACAACCATTGACTCATTCATTTACTCAGGGCAATTTAGATTTACCCTTTTGCTCATACATCTTTTACAGAATAAATAAATACTAATTGCATCATCGTGCTCGTAAAGAATGAAAAGGAAATGCATTTTTATTTACTTCCAGAAATCTGTGTGTATGTGTATGATTTGCGTCTGGCCAAGTGTAGGAAAATACCACAGATGTTTGTAGCGTTCCCAGGACACTAGAAAATGCATGCTTTCATCCTCTTTTTCAAAAACCTCCACTGTCTCCCTCTGAGAACTGCAGCTGAGAAAAAGGAACAAAAATGCCACCGATTTCTTTCTTTTTCCCCTCCCTCTTCGCCGTCTGCCCTTTCGTTTCTCTAAGGAGCATTTGTTGCGTGTTTTTTTTTTGCAGAAATGAATGTGTGCTAAATGTCATTGTCATAATTTAGGGAAGAGGTTTCCATCTGGCTGGAATGTGTCCCCAGTGACGGGGGACGACACTATAAAACTATTAGAATAAGGGTTGATTATTGTCCAAAGTTGCCAGCTATTGTTACAATGTTAGTCAGACAAGTTTCCTCTAGACCTGCACTAGATATATATCGTAAAATAATATTGTATCGCAATATTAGGTGACGCAATATCTGTTTAGCAATATCTGTATAGCAAGAAGCCACAATCAGGGTTCCCACTGTACCTGGAAAACCTTGAAAACCTGGAAAATGACCTACCTTTTTTCAAGTCATGGAAAACACATTGAAAATTACAAAAATGTCAAATGTCCTGGAAATGATGTCTTCTCCCTTTGCTTAATGAATGTAAGCAATACTTGGCCCACCACTCCAGACTAAAGACGCATTCTGCTCCAGAACACAGGAAAAAGTATCTTCTATTTCAAAATTTTCCGAGAGGATGACTCCCGAACCCCCCCATTTTACCATGTTCCCAAGAAAACATGCTTTACATGAATAAACTTGAATCTATTCAGATCAAGAAGCTGTAGCCTTTAGCCATTATTAGATCACATCCATAGGGGGCGCTGGTGAGTGAGGAGGGCAGAGAGGTCCGGGAAATACCTAATGACAATGTTTTATGTATTTTTGAACTTTTATATGTCATGGAAAATCCTGGAAATTATCTGGAAAATAATTTCAAGTAAAGAGTGGGAACCCTGACAATGTATTGCAAAATCATGAAGGAAAAAGTCTTTCTTTGACTGAGATCGACACATTTTTTGCAAACTCGGCCTAAAACAATAAAGGCGTGGAACTTATAAATATGCAAAAGTTCAGTTTAGTTATAATTTTTCTAATTTGGTTCTTTTTCACTTTGTTTTGGTTCTGATTTTGTGTGTTAAAATCAAATGGAACATACTGTTGAAACAGTAAAATATTGCAATATTGTCATTAAAGCAGTACTTTACTTAATATATCCTCCTCTAAGTCCCTCTGAGGGTTAAATAGGTGTTTATGGGATGAGTTGAGGGTCTGTGTCATCTCCTTTTGCTGTCTCTGGCCGGAGTAACGCACAAGTCTGCCTGCCTCCGACCCGGTGACATCATACTACCCACCAGACATTTCTTCACGTTAAATGCCTCTTCACTTTTCCCGGGACTCTTCCAGCTTTGATGAAAACAGGTGGGCATGTAGCTGTGGGGAGGGCCATGTGGGGGGCAAGCGTGTTTATGACAGTGCTATACTCAAGTGGACCTTTAGGGGGAGCACAAGTCAAAAGTTACTTAGTACTGCTTTAAAATGATCGTTATCACAGTATTGCACACCTGTATCGCAAGTTTTTCCAATATTGTGCAGCCCTAGTTTCTTTGTGGCAGGTTTTTATTGAGCAACCTGGGAGTAAAGCATTATGACAATGCAATGCAAGGTCCATGATGATAATGTTTTTCTGTTTTTTTTTTTCTGTCCAGAAACGAGCTAAAGGCCAGTACCTATTCTTCAAAGTCTGCGAGCACCTCAACTTGATGGAGAAGGATTACTTTGGCTTGTCGTATAAAGACACCCATGACCAGAAGGTGAGTGTTTCTTACACTAACAACAGTCACTGGGTAAAGCAATCTTCTACCTCCTGGTGCTACTCTTCTAAGCTACATTTATGTAACGGAAAGAAATGAAATTATTCAACTTCAGTGGAGTTCATTCTGGAGAGACTTACTATATTTCAACACAATTAAATAAATAGCTTGTCCTGCATACTTTAGTACAGTGGTTCTCAACTGGTGGGTTTGGCCTTTGCCGAACCCTATTACTGTAATTCTTTTGGTAATTTTTGATGGGAAGAATTGTAATCCATGCATAAATCAACTAACCTCTGCAAAGAAACACTTTCTGTATATAAAATGTACAAAAACATGACCAAACTACAATGTCTTTGAAGTAAAAGTTTTCATATTTCTTGGGCTCGCAAATTGTCACGGTACGTTGTTCAGAACAAACAGAAAATGCATCTAAAATGTTGACAAGTAGAAAGCCATAGAGGATTTTGAAAGGGTTGGAGATCCCTGTCCTACACAAACGACACCTAAAGCCTTTGTTTTGTTTCCTTGCAGTGTTGGCTGGACCCCACAAAAGAAATCAAGAGACAGATCCGCAGTAAGTTTTACATTTCACTCTGTTGGCGATTACATTACAAAGGTTAAAAAACGTGACAAAATGGAGGCTCGACACACGACACCGATTGGCAGCAGTTGTGCCAGTGGTGGGAGCGTGCAAAGGTTACCAGATAGCCATCACGCTGTTGCATTATTTATTGATCTTTTTATCAAGTATGTTTAAAAGAAATTTTGGATAGAGTTTCAACACTACACTATTGTTCACTGGCAGAAAACAGACATATATTTTTCATTTTCATTTAGGTTTTCGTACCAAGTTTATCCAGACTAGCCTTTTATAAATAACAAATTAATAAGTAAAGATCATAAAACAACAATGCAGCTTTGGATAAAACAGTGAATTTAGTGTTGGTGCCTCAGAAATGGTTGTAATCTGCTTGTTAATCAATAGAGCACAACTTTTTTTTTATTATTAAATGTGTATTGAAATTTTACAGCACACACCCTTTCTTTTCTGATAAGTTCTGAAAGTGAATTAGCCTCCAAAGTTAATTTGAAGCTGCAAGTCTAGTAAAATGTTGTCCATAAAGGTTATTTTGACTGGAGTGAGAGCTGACTGTATATGTTGCAGGTTTTCTAAGTGTGAGGTGGTTTTCTAATGGCGGCGCATGCCTGTGTTTTGTGGGCGTCTGTGGCCGAGCCTGTGGCCTAAGGATCAGTGGAATGTAGCAGACGTTGCAGGCTGGACTGTATATGTTTGTCCATGTGTTTACAGAGGGAGCCTCATGCGTGTCAGCCATGATACGAGTCAGTTCATACACATTTGGAGCCAATTGAGACACTGTTGGTCGTTACAAAACATACAAGGCAAACAAGAATTGATAGTATTCGAGCTGGGCACAATATCTATACACAGTTGTGCTCAAGAATTTCAGGGTGTGTAAACGTATGCATTTCATATAATATGAATGATAATTAAAACCTTTATTTCGCTCACTTAGTGGTTGCATGAAGCCATTTATTGTCAAAAAACCTGTTTGTTTTACGCTTTTCAACTAGAAACTAGCCAAATGTCCCTAGTCAAAAGTTTACATATTGTGCATCTTGAAACAAACATCAATTTTGTCAGAGAGTCCTGTATTTCAGCTGAAGTGAGTTTTTCTTTGCTCCTGAACAATTTTCCTGGCAGTTGTTGAGATCATGTAAACGTTAGAACAGGGACATTTGAGTAGTTTCTGTTTCATTATGATTTCAAAAGAGTAAACTCAGTTCTTTGGCAATAAATGGATTTGCACAACCACTAACCATGAGTAGGAAAAAAAGATTTTTATGTTTCATTCATATTCTATGAAAAATGGACAAAAGATTAAAAGGATATGTAAACTCATGAGCACACCTGTATCATTAGAAACTTTTATTGCATATTCAGCAATAAAAACATCCACTTAGTGCACCTATAAGAGAATTTTACATTGGAATATGGATTGTATCATGGACTGTGCTTCGGGATATGTATTGTTTTGTTGTATTGTAAAGTTGTTAGAAATACCCAGCCCTGATATTACTTAATCTCCTTTAGAAATGGCCTGGAAAACCTTTTCTGTTTCTTCAGTCATTGGTAATCTTTAAGAAGCAGTCTAATTTTGCTAAGCTCAATCTGGGGACTAAAATGGCTAGTTTGATTTTGAAAGGCAGCATTAGAAAGAGTAAATATGTGTGGTAAATTAGTCCTCTTTGATGTCTGATGCAGCAGTGGGAGCTGCACCCAGGGAACAATCTCATAACTCACTGGAGGCATACAATAGCATTTTAGTCTATATGTTTTGGGTTATACTGATATGTTTGATCATTTTTAAAACACTTTCCTGATATTGTGGTGTTTAATCTGCACGACATTAGCACACCATCCCTAATTTATGACAGTATTCACAAAAAAAACAGAAATTTAAACCTTATTTGTATATGGCAGAAACAACAATCCTGTGTGGGCAAATCTCTTCCTCCGCATTTACAAACTCCTTAAGCCGTTAAAGGCAGCCTCCGAATCCGAGCACATTTTAAATTCTGCTGAATGAGACAGGGATTTGGCTCAGAAGCCCTGGATTCGGGCCAGGTACCTTTCCTGCGTGTGTGGTAGTTAAAGTTTAACACAAGCACTCGTGTTGCCTTTAACCTCTGCTCACCTTCTGAGACACAAGACAGATGCTCCGCCACAAAGTCAGAACCGCTTTTAGGAGTATTTTATGACGCGATTTTCTGTGTGAAAGGTTTGAATCATGCTTTTGATGTTCTGTTTCTTGTGGAGTAAATCAAGAAAGCTACTTTTCAAACACTCGAACAATGACAATCTTTTATGATCCAGCTTAATTCAGTTTTTTCCTTCTTTAGCAAATCCATCCGTAACAAACCAGGCATTCTCTTGATTTCATGCATAATGAAAAATGATAGTTTAGAATAATTCAGTTTGCCGTACCTGCTTCAATAACTTACTGAAGCACACGCAAGGCCTTTTTATAAGAAGGAGAAAAACATGAGCATTGAAGTCTGGGGATTTACTGTGCGCCGTGGGGAGAATGGATGTTTGTTTAGAAACAGGAAGTAGCCACAGGGGACTATCCAAGCATTGAGCACTGGTAAAGAGGACCAGGCAATCTCTATAGAAATGCACGGAGAGCTGCCAGTCTCATCAACGTGCTGTATTGTGTAATTATCTTTTATTTTTATTGTACTATCCATACATTTACTTGGATAGACTTTACTGATCCACAAGGGAAATTGCGTACATTGCAGATGGAGGTTTTTTTTTCCAAGAGACTTTCTTTGATACAAAAGTCTTGCATCACTTTCATTCTAAGCCAGTGGTTCTCAACTGGTGCGGCATATGAGCGATCGCGGTGTCGTCACGTCCGGGGCTTCGGTAGGCAACATGAATATGTTAAATAAATAATAGTAAATAATGGTTCTATGATAGGCAAAAATATTGTTCACAAACAGACCCACCATCACCCCAGTATGACAAGCCATTTAAACCAGACTAAACCGCAAATGGTCATCTAGAAAATTTCAAATGACTAATTTGGTAGGATAGGATACTTTATTAATCCCGAAGGAAATTCTAAACCAGTGGTCTGTTCTAAACCACTCTTCTAAACAGAACCTCAACATTCTTTACAGTCTCAAAATGTCATAGATAACTCCGTATGACCTTCACTCGACTTCCATCTGCGTACCCTCTCCCTCAATAGAACCACATTCAGTAAATGGACTCCGAAAGCTGTGCCATGTGAAATTGCTTGGCGATGTCTTTATGATTATGGATATGCGAGATGATGAAGATTACCGGGTATTTGGCATATTCGGAGTAAAGTTACGTAACGCCTGGCTGATCTGCCGCATGTCTGTGTGCGTGTTTGCCGTGTACCAGGCTTAATGCCCTCTGAAAGCTGTTATGCATTTGTTGCCCTCATTCACACCCAGCTCCATTTTGCTCAGCCCCTTCCTGTTGGCATTCTCGGCTTATCAAACACAAGTGAGCAGCAAATATGAATGAATGTTAATTTTTGAACCGCGTATTGGTTTGTTGATACTGTATTCAGGGCTACACAATATTGAGCAGAAAAAATATATATTGAGGACATCATAGGCAAAGATTCTCAGTCTTCATTTGTACTCTGTAGTTGAAGTGTAGGACGTGTAGGAAGAATCTTATGAGCCTATGATGGACAACTCCTGTACGACTGAGAACCTACACAGACGAATATTGAGGACACTTGCTGAATATCACAATTTTTAACTCTCATTGTGCAACCCTAACTGTGTGTATTTGTGTTTTTCTTAGGTAACAACTGGCAGTTTTCATTCAATGTAAAGTTCTACCCTCCGGATCCCTCTCTGCTCACAGAAGACCTCACAAGGTATCGGCACAAAACAACATTATATCATATTTCTGGCTAGTTTAACTTTAAAGTGCCCATATTGAAAGGTAAAACATCGGTGGAGATGTTTTGTTTGATTCTACATATTCGGTCTGCCTCCTACTGAAGAAATACTTGCCCCCATGTGCTGATGTCATGAAGTAGTTCTCCTTTATCGTCCTACTTGTTTGGATCATTTAAGCTCTCACATTGCCTGCACTACTAAACATTTCGTGTTGCCTTGCCTTGCCTTATTTGAATTCCTCCACTCTCTACACCAGGGGTGGGCAACGTCAGGCCCGGGGGCACAATCCGGCCCTATATCATGGATCTTATGGTCCTCCAAGATAATTTCGAGAAACATTCTTACAGACACTGGAAAAAATAATTGTTTCAGATGAGAAAATTACTTTGAAGTGTTTGGTTTGAAACGATTTGTGGATTTAGACCAGGGATCTCCAACCAGTAGCTCGGGAGCTACCGGTAGCTCGACAGTCGTTTCCAAGTAGCTCGCCCAAGGATTTCTACATTTCTACATACACTTGATGAGTCACATTTTAGATGCATGTTTATTGTTCTGAGCAAAATATCTCCAAACATAGCAAGTATAAAGCAGAAACTACTGTAATTTTCTTTTATAGAGTTGAATGATCATCTTGTCAGTCCTAGAGCCCTAGTTTCACGTGTTTCTTTGAATTATAAGTAGCTTGATGCCATTTTTGTTATGCAAAAGTAGCTCGTGGGGTAAAAAAGGTTGGAGACCCCTGATTTAGATTATTCTCAATTAAGATTGCCAATGGAACAAGTATTTTTTTTTTCTTTCCATGGACATTTTTGTCTCAATTTAAGTGAGCAAGACAGTCCAAACCCAATCAAAATCAACACAAATTCTCTCAATTCAAGCATTTTCAAGCCATTTATCCAATTTTTAGAAGGTCATTTCCTCTACTGTAGCATTCTTACACGTGGAAAATACTGAAAATGCCTCAGTTCTTGTCAAAATTTCCCCTCAAAACCCCTTATGATGATGCACCACACTGACTTTTGTAGAAAGTAGTGCTTTCTACAAAAGCACGAGGACAGAAAATGGCTTGTTGGTTCACAAAAATGTGAACACTGAACTTTTATTCATTTTAGTCATGTAAATATTTTGTTTGAGTAATTTTGCTATGTGTATCTAACCGTAATGTAACTTTTTATGTGTATTTTAGGGTGCCATGTAAGATCTGGCAGGGGGACTGCCGATGAAAACTAGCCTTTTGGCTAATTCGGGTGCATTTACATTTTCATAATGTCCATTAATGTACACTGTCCCACTGAAAACTAAATAAATAAATAAAATAAAATAAATTTACTTTGGGCCAGGATTGGGAGGTATGGCCCCTGGTCCTTTTGACGAGTAAAAAAAATCGTCCCCTCACCAGGACGACTTGCCTAACCCTGCTCTACACCATTAGTTAATGAATCCAGGCTTTTATTGGGCTCATAAATTTGGGCTTCTATACTATATTACTATCACTATATTATTCTATGATACAAAAATGCAAACACTAAAGCTAAGATGCCCTAAAGTGTTTTGAAAGATGTAACGAGGCACTGTTTCTTGGCGCTGCTGGTACCTAATGGTTCTACATATGCACGCTCACAACACGTGGCTTCCTGGAGGCGCACAGCGTTTAGGAGTGGAATGTATGTCTAATGGGGCGGACAGCTCCTGATCGCACTTAATCTGACGCACGCTCACACTCTTGGACACATTTACCTCAGATGACCTGTTGACTGTTTACAATGAGATTTTTCTTCAACCCCACACATGGGCTTTTGCTTGGAGATGAAATGAGAGTGTCATGCTTCATAACCCTGCCACACACTGCGCTCCAAGCTGAAAAATGAAAGATGCTGTTTGAAGGCAGCTCTCTTTAAATGGTTGACTGAAGTTTAAGTCTGTGTGATGTCCTTGTGACTTTTAATGGGGATAGACCGTGCAAACTCAGCTTTTTTTAATTTATTTTTTTTAGCTTTTAACCATCAAAAACATGCCTATAGTAGTATGTTGCTTCATTTACAGTTTTGAATGACTAGTGACTTTGTCTGTTCATTTGCTTTTGCTTCTACTGCTTCAAGTACAGCTCATATATTTTATAGAATATGAATGATGGCACAAACACTTTATTTCTCTCATGGTTAGTGGTTGTGTGAAGCCTTTTATTGTCAAAAAACTGTTTACACTTTTCAACTAGAGAAACTAGCCAAATGTACATATTTTGCATCATGAAACAAACATCAATTTTGTCAGAGAGTCCTGTATTTCAGCTGAAGTGAGTTTTTGAAGGTCATGTAAACATTAGACCAGGGACATCCAAGTAGTTTTTGTTTCATCATGATTTCAAAAGAGTAAACTCAGTTCTTTGACAGGGTTTCCGCCGGGCATTAAGAAGCATTAAAAGTCATTTAAATGAATTGTGTCAAAAATAAGGCCTTGAATATCATTAAAGAGCGTTAAATAGAAATCAAACTGGCATTAAATCAAAAGTTCTTGGAAAATAATGACATTGCTCAACTAATATTACTGCA